>CM029377.1:6548736-6703736 GCA_017165825.1 Hepsetus odoe
CCTTTAGATGATGCTGCACTTGCGTGCCATGCACCCCTGTAATTTATCAGACCAGGTCAACTTCTTCCATCGCTCCGTGGTCCAGTTCTGATGTTCCCATGCCCGTTGCTGTAGCTCTTTGGTCAGACTAGTCTGGCTAGCCTTGGTTTCTTATGTGCGTTATTGAGTTTTTGGTGGCCACTGACTTTATTCATTTATCACCTTTTTGTGGTTTAACTGTTGCTTATGATTGATGTGGACTCATGACTTTCCATTGTAAACACAGCACAGCACAGTAATATCGCTGTAAATTAGAATTGGATTAGCTTATAAAAGCTTTTTCTTCATAAGACACCAGTGATATGATGTACAAGCTAACACATTCATGATCTGTATAACCTGATAGGTTTGATGCTAAAGTACTTTTATTTGTCTGATGGACTAACAATAATAATCATAATAATAATAAAAAAAATAAAATACAGACTCTGGAGAAGGACAGTATTCACTTACTCAAGCGTCTCATCACTATTTATTTCATTCTTTCCCTTTTTTGTTTTTCATTTAGCCCATTTAGCGGTAGAGAGGTTCATTACGTTTGCATGAGTGGCGAAGAAAAGCAAAGCTGTTTGGGAATGGGGGATCTTACTCTGATGGGAAAAGATGGAATGCAGAAAAGGGAAGGGAGTAGAAAAGAAGCTGTTTCATGGGAACTGGACTTTAATAGAAAGCCCTGACTGCAGGTGGTGGACTGACGTGCCCTCTGTGGGTTCGTTCTGCAGGCCTGTCTCTCTGCAGGTGGAGCACACTCAATGCATGAGTGATTACTCAGTGCATTCATTAGTGAAGTCTTCTCTCCGCACAGTTTGGACACATTGTCAATGTTATAATGTGCACTGCACACCAAATTTGTGGGAAAACCTAGCTTTTCAAAATGGGTTTTTGTACATGTGCATATTTTTTTGCTCCTGTTTAGAAACGTAACTTGCACAATACAGCCTCAGTTTGATTTGAGCTGATCAAAATGGTATATGTAAGTCCCAAGGTTTGTCACGGTAACTAACACACTTTTGTCAAGCTTATTTAGATTTATAGGCTTGGGCTGTTGCTTTAGAGCAGATATACTTTTCCATGCTTGAGGGATGTCCCAGAGGATGGGCTCACAGATTAGCCCGTGTTGTCTAATCATGCTTGAGCCACATTTAGATCGTTTTCATAGCTATTTATGTAAAGTTGTATGAATGCTTTATAATGTTACACAAATCCCAGTGATATTAACAAGGCATAGAGTTATTAAAAAAAGATTTTTTTAACACCTTTCTATAAAGCTTGTCCAGCCTCAATACAGTAATTTTACAAAACACATCTGTAGGGAAGATGGAGGTTAAGTGGGGAAAATTGAACCATTAAATATTAGCACTCATTTTGGATCCCTTCCCTCTGGATATTTGCTGTGTAGTTTCAGTTTGTTGCTGAAATGTTTAGTGGACTCCAGTAAAATAATGTCAGAAGGGATGGGGTGGTGGTGGTCTAGTGGTAGGATACTTGCCTATGGACCTATGGCTCAAGAGGTCCCTGGTTCAAATCCCACCTGGCACTATCACCACTGGGTCCCTGAGCAAGACCCTTAACCCTGAGTGTCTCCAGGGGGACTGTCCCTGTAATTAGGACATGGAAGTCGCTCTGGATAAGAGCGTCTGCTAAATGCCGTAAATGTAAATGTAAGGGAGTGTGGTCAAGGACCTAGTTTTGTTGCAATTAAAAGAACACAAGTTGCATCTCCACTTGATTAGTTTTTAAACATCATTTTAAAGTGCCTTTCTTTAAACTGTCCATCAATGTCATGAAAGAACGACTAGAACTTCTCTAAAATCTCTTGGAAATTCTTGAAATCTGAAGATTTGACATCCACTTATAAAACCAACTGCATCTCAAAACTGTGCATGGATGTGAATGTTTTCTGTACATTGTGGAAGCTTCTCTTCATTGTATGAATGGGACGTCAAACTTCACCCTAGTCTGCATTGTTTTTAAATGCACCCCCCCCCCATGTTGGACAGACGGCATAGAGGCTGCTCTGTCATGGACTGCTACCCTGCTGAACTTTTGGACAGTGCTGTATGATTGGGCTAAAAATAAAGCAGCATGCTCAGTGCAGCAGGGGTCTGGGCCGATCTGGAAAAGGGTATAGCCACCTTCATTCCCAAGAGTGACATGCGGAACTGCTCTGCTATATACCTTCCTGGTTTTGTTCTATTCTTCATTCACATTTCTCATCTGCTGCTGTAAATATATTTATGGAGGAGTGTGCTTCTCAAGTGTGAACAGCACTGCTATTTAGCATTGTGTTGCAAAATAAAAGCCATGCCAGCTGGCCTATTGCTGTCATTCTGCAAATGAAAAGCAGGCAGTGAAGTATGCAGCCACTGAACTATAAGACTTGTCCCATAGGACTGTATCACTCATAGCAGGCCTGATTTCCCATGAAAGCCACACATGCCTGTGCTAGGTTGCTGTGACTGCAGGTGTTTGGGTAGACAACATGGTCATTCTTGTGGGATTTTATCACTGTATGGTGGGACAGCATCTTCTGGGCTTCCTTAAAAACAATAATGGAACAATAGCAAAAGTTTGTTGCTTGGGTTTGTCTGGTTTGTGCCTTTTTTTCTGTATCCAAGGCAAAAGGAGAATTTCAGACGTGCACTGCATTGGATATCAGTCTCTCTTAGGGATTAACTACACCTTGGTGAAATGTGTGTTCCTTGTATGTATCCGGCTGTACTTTGGCTGGATTCCATTCACACTTTGCACAAAAATGTGTCTCCCATTAAAAGCACATCAACACACACGTCATTTCTGTTTTAGGTTGGTTTCCTTCTTCCCCTTGTTATTGTATTGATCTAAAAGCGTGACTCGAGCTGTTTCATTAGTCTTGAGTTCAAAAAGGCACTTGGTTTGGGAATAAAACCAACTCGCATCCTGTGACTTATTTATAATGCCAGATGCATTTTGGATGTAAAGTCTCATAAAATGTGTGCGTGGTCATATGTGGTTATGGAACATGCATTCCATTTGCATGCATTCACAATTCATTCCTACCTCTGAATATGGGTTGAGGAACCAGATATGCAGTTGAGGACATTCACTTTGAGCACCCGCCACAGATTCTCAATAGGATTGATCTTGGTTTTGGTATCCTTGAGGAACTGTTGGACTAATTTTGATGTATGCTTTGGGTCATTGTCTTGTTGGAAGACCCAGCGACAACCTAAACCTAGGCTACGAGCAGATTTCTGCTTACATGTCCTAATCACAGGGACAGACCCCCTGGAGCAATTCAGGGTTAAGGGTCTTGCTCAGGGACCCAGTGATGGTAGTGCTAGGCAAGCACCCTACCACTAGACCACCCACCACCTCTCCCTTGAAGGCCTCTCCCTTTCTTCGCCAAACATAAGCAACATCCATGTGCCCAAACCAGTTTAGTTCCAGTTTAGTCTCATCAGACCAAAGCACAGACTTCCAAACTCATCTTTACCTTTCCAATGTTTATGGACAAACCTCAGTCAGGCTGTGATGTGCCGCTCTCTGAGTAAAGGGGTTCTTCTGGGGCAATGGCCCTGAAGCCCACCACGATGAAGAGCCCTCACAACTGTGTTCCTTGAAACATCAACTCCAGAAGAGGCCAGGTCAGCAACAATCATCTTGGCAGGTGTCCGAGGCTCCTTGCTGACATCTCTGACTATTTAGCTCTCCAGAGTTCTTGAAATCTTGCGCTTACGGCCACGGCCAGGATTGTTTCTTACAGAATTTGTCTCCTTGTACTTGGCAATGATGCAACGTACAGCAGTTCTAGACACTGTGAATCGCTTGGAAATGGCAGTGTAGCCTTCCCCCTTATCATGAGCCTCTACTATCTTCTTTCTGAGCTCCAGACTGATTTCCTTTGTCTTTGGCATGGTGAGTAACAGTAGTCCCTCTCATGTGTTCAGGTGCCCTGTTCCATGGAGTCTTTTTATGCTGATTGATTGAATGTTGTTAGGAAGCCAACTGACTGCACAGGTGTGGTTTCAAAGCTGATTGGTTAATTACAGTAGGTGTGTTTTGAAAGCAAACATTCGCATGGGGCTAATATTTTTGACCACCCCATTTTTTACTGTATTTGATATAAAGCCTAAAAACTTATTTTTTATTACAAAATGTACCAAACGCTACTAAATAGCACTGGTGAATGTTTGCTTATATCAAGTTTCATCAATGCTGCAAACACTGGGAAGAAGTTTAGAAAAATTTTCCATAATTCCTGGGGGGCTAATCATTTTGGCCTCAACTGTAATATGATAATGTGACCTGATCATCCAAAACACATTTTAATGCAGGTTAATCAGGCCTGAGTTGTTCCATGGTTGTTAAAAGAGGTGCCTGTAAGGTGCAAATAAATAATAAAACATTGTTAATATTACATTCACAGAATGTAATTTACAGTTTTAATCTTAGTTCCTGGGAGGAAAACGGATCTTTAAACATTTGAGATTTTAGTATATTTTGATTAAGTATATTTGGAATGATTATCTTGATGTAATATCACTATTATTATTATTAGTAGTAGTTGAAGCAGAGAAGAGCATCCTGTAAAGAAGGTCAATATTCAGCAGCTTACAGCAGTTAAGTTACAGCAGATAAGTTGATAAGAACGCTAAAAAACTCAGTGTGTCTTCAGCGTTGCTATCAATATAAACATGGCTTCATGATGCCTTCAGTTGTCACACCTAGTTATTTTATTTATTCTTTTATTTTTTGGTTTTGTTCGCAATGCTCACACTTAAGCACAGCACGAGGCTCAAGTCCCAGTCTCTGAAACGGGCCTGTTGCTTGGTAATGATCTTTTGCAGTGGCTTTATCCAGGGTTTATGTCCTGCTAAATTATTCATAGAATGATATAAAGTGTCTCCAGTCAGAAACCTTATTGGCGAGTAGTCGCAGCGACGACACTTCAGCAAGCTAATTATCACACATGGTGACCCAAATACAGATGACAATACCTGGAGAGGATAGTCTCTTGATTGGGCTCAGACTGTCCTTTTCCCCGTTAGCTCAACGAAGGGAGCATTTGAAATGTGATCGGGCAGAAATTGATTGCACATCGCTTGGGAGAGGGAAATGGGGAGCTAGAACGAATGTGATTATATGCATGTTTTCTTAGACTGATGTAAATGATAGTTGAGCTAAATTTCAACTTAAAGCCAGAAGTTTTCCTCGCGGGCATGTTTACAGCTTTTCTTCTGTTTTTCTGTCTGATTGTGTGGTTTTGTTTCTGCCTGTTTGAGATCGTTCCCATATTCATTGACCTTCATAGCTGAAAGCTAGATTAATCACTCCCTTCGCTAGTACAGACACTGTCCTCCCCCTTAATCACCTCCAAATGATGATTAATCATGGACAGGCGGCCATAAGCTCATGTAATTTTCAGCTAGAGCTACATGCTACCATATTCTTACTGGTTATTCTATTCTCTCTGTGTGAAGAGAGAAAAAGTAGAGGACTTGTTGCCCTTATTTGTATTTGTCTTTTGATTGACCACTACAGAGAAGACATCTGAGAGTTGAGTGAGAGTGACTGAAAAGAAAAAGTCATTATAGGGCCTCCACTGGCCAGATATTATTTACCCTGTGGGCCATTTTCAGCACAGCAGTGATGCTGATGCTACAAGGTAGTGTGCATATACAGTGCCAGTACTATTAATAAAGGGTTTTTACACACCTTGTTCACTTGATTGCCACCTTGAGTACACACCAAGTTATTTTGTGGTGCTTGTAGATTTGCAGTTTTAGGTTCTCATTCCCCAGCTGCCCATCAGTATTCAGTTTTTTAATCACAGGACCACTCTTGGCTTTAGTGTCCACCAGTTAAATTCTGTACTTGAGGAATGATTCAGCCCCCCAAAAAAGAAAAAAAAAACAAGCAAAAAAACTACTGTGGTATGCATGTGTGTTCTTCTACAGCAGAATAATAAATGCACTAAAAAGGGATGTAAAACATTTTTTTTTGTAGTTTAATATAACCAGAACGATGCTGTTTGTTCTCTGATTTCTGTGCAAGATCATTCATTTAGTTATTATTATTATTATTATTATTATTTGTCATTAGGAGAGGAAGGACAATTGCTTAATGACTTTGGGCTTCAGTAACTGTCTCATATGCTGTGAATTCTTAATATCTTGTCAAAGCAAGGTGATCCCTGTTGGAGGGGGTTAGTTTGGGGCTGATAAATGTAGCTGTGGACTTCAGCTGGGCTGCAGTCAGCATTTGAGGGTATCTATATGACAACAAGATTTTGTGCATTTCAAACATTTAATGCAAGATTGTCCTTTGATATACTGTTAAATAAAGATTTTAATGCTAAAAATAGAAGCTAAAAAATATCTTGGCACTTGGATCAATACTTTGTGTGCCAAGTCATTACAGTGTAGAGCTAAGTTGGTGATCCCCGTGAGCCAATTATTAACCCCTTGCAATTTGTGAATATATTCAGTTCTCTTTTTATTGCAGATACACATGTATCATAAATGATCAAATTAAACCTCTGTAAATTCCTAATGTATGAACTGAAGCATGGGCTTCCTTTCTGTCCCTTATCTGCTCCCTCGCCACCAGGGGACCATGTCAGAGTGGCCGAGGACGAAAGCAAATTGCGGTAACTTGATTTTCAATAATTCATACCCTCTCAAAGCCCTGTGTAGTATGAGAGCGCATTCCTGTCTGTGGTTATTGATGAGGGCCTGTGAGTTTTAGGCATGGCAAGCTTTAGGTTTTTGTTATTGACCAAGTGATTGATTTAAACCCTCATAATTAGCCGGCCTAATTTAATTAAAGTGCAATTTAACGATGCAGAGGCCCCACCAAAGCATGCTCTGGCACTGATGTATGCCTGCACTCGTATGAAATCTCGCTTGACAGACGATGCCTTTGGCACAGATGCATTTCATTGACTGAGGCAGAGAGGGAAAGGTTAGAAAGCGGCCTGTGGTGCTGCTTAGCAATGCCGCTCTACGTCCCTCACTTACCCTCTCCAACCCCTTGATCTGGACAAATGCGACTGGCTCACGTATCTGATTTAATTTACCTAATAGCATTAAAAACCTGTTTGGCTTTAATTTGCTTAAAGTAATTCACGTCATAGCCAAACTTTTATACACCATTAGCAGTGTCTTAAAAAAGCGAAATGCAGACAGATTTAAAGGGTACTGTGTCTTTGCTGATTAAAGTTGAGGGAAAATGAGTGGATTGGAAGTACAGTTAGAGAAATAAAAAGGGAGCAAAGTCATGGGCTTACGGGAAACAGCTGCTTTTTCATTAAGATTGGATTATTTTATGAGTTTTCTGAGTGTACACATGCTTTATCTGTATACTTAAGCTGTCTGTTTGAACTCATTGTTTACTCTGTTGATTAAATGAACAAAAATGGCAAATAATACAAAGGAAACCCACCAAACGAGGCAAATTTCGAAAACAATATGCATCATATAAATATTAATACACATACTTTGAGAATGGAATCTTTTTTTGAGCTCCAATATAGAATCAGTGTAGGATTTAATTTATTGCCCAGCGGAATAATTCAGTTTTCAGTAATAGACAGCTGTTCAGCAATAACAGGGAGGTGTAGTGGTGTGATCATGGCAATATCTGACCCTGCTTGGAAAAGAGATTGTTGCATTCTGCATAAGTCCACTGAAAGGGCACTTTGTTCAGTGTCGAGCAGTTGCTTTTGTGAATCACGTCAAATAAATTATACAATTAAGGTTTGCTAAGGCTTCTTGTGCACTGCTCTATAGTGCACTATTTCATTGATTTAGCTGGTATATATATCTTCCCTGTCTTCGTCATTTAGCTTTTATCTGTGATGTCAGACAGGGTGTAGTATGATAAGGGGTAAGCTGACGATAGATTCAATCAATACGCAAGGCGACAGACTTATGGAAAAAAAGAAAATTGAGCTCTTTAAAAAGGCATGCGCACAGATGGCTTGTTAACATGCTGTGGAGAAAGGAATTATGTATGCTTCACCCATAGGAAGCATGCTTTACCACATACTTCATACATTTTGCCCAAAGACGACCAACCAGACTGCACAGAGATAGTATCCCTGCAGCTAGATTGGATTAGACAGGTCATCTCAGTGTCCACTAATGACCTTAGAGTGAGTTTAGGCCCTTTTAACATTTGTTTGTCCAACATAAATGCAAATAAGTGTCTAAGAAATGCTGACTAGTGTGATGCATTGACTGCTTTAATAGGGGGTCATTGAAAATTGAGAATACAAATGGCTCTGTATGGGTGGAAAGGGTTAAGATGTGGCTACCAGTCAAGTCCAATTGAATCAGCCTTCCGTTGTAAAGCTCTAATTGGTGTAATGGAGGTTGGCTCTGAGGGACAGCTACATTATAATGGCTTGACGAGAATTGTTCCCATCTCCTGTAGGGTTTGACATGGCCTTCAGGCTGTAGTTTTGGCATCTTGATGGTGGTGTGCCCCCTTCCTTTTGAACTTCCTGGTCCCCCCTAGTAATTTAGGAAGTTACTCAGCTCCTAATCCCTGCTTTGCTAGGATAGAGCCAACATGTCTGTGAAGCTCACGTTAAAATAAGACAGGTTTCTTTGAATCTCTAAAAAGAAAATTTATGTTAGAGACTTTTTGGGGAAGAAAGAAAAATCTGTGAAGCTCATACATTCTCATTAAGTATTGTGTGGACTTTTCAGATCAGTAATGATCAAGCTATCGACAATGACTGTCCATTAAGGCATTAAAGGGTAAAGACAACAACAAGCCAAAACAATCCAGAAACCAAGACACGCTGTAACGGACAAACACCAAAACAGGCTAGAAAGGGGGAATGACCAAAACAAGCTTTAAAAAAATTCCTATGATGGGCCATGTGAGGCCAAAGTCCAGAACAGGTCATAAGAAGCCTTCATAGTCCACAACAGACCAAAGACTTTAGAAACAGAACAGAAACAGGCTAAAGACCATACGCCTTCAGTGAGCCTCAATGAGCCAGGGCAAAACCAAAGTGTAACCAAGTATAACAGACCTGTTCTCCACATGTACCACATACATTTATACAAGACCCAAAAACACTACAACACTGAGCCTTTAAAAAGCACAACTTTACCAACACTAACTAATGAATGAAAAAAGTGCATTTTGAGCTGGAATTTATTCATGATGGATGCCTTGCTGTCTTATTTCTGGATGTTTCAGAGTTTTGGTCTCTGTTTAGTAGAGATTGAACAACAGTGAGAGAAAATTGAGAAGCCGATCTTAAAGGAGTGTAAAAATAATGAATGTCCGTTTTGTATATGGTTCAAGGCCCTCTAAAGCTTTCAAAACAAATAAAACTACTTCATACTGGATTTTGTAATGAACTGGGAGCCAGTATAGACATGCTGGACTGGAGTATGTTTATATTTTCTCTTGACACCAGTTAACAATCAGGCTGCAGTGTCCTGTACTAAGTTTAAATGGGCAAAACAAGATTGTGCCATATCCTGACAAACCATAACAAGCTATAACAGGCTAGAGATTTTAACACTGAAAGCAAGCCCAAGATAGTAACATGCCACAAGAAACTGTATCAGCTTTAACAAGCCAGAGACCACAACAGCTCATAACTAACAGGCTGACAGCATAACAATCTGCAACTGCCCAAAGGCCTTTACAAACCTTAACCGGCCAAATTCATTACCGATTTATATCAGTTTTATTCTATCAAACTATAGCAGCTTAAAAAAAAAAATTAAGAAAAAAAAAAAAAAAAAAAAAAAAAAAAATATATATATATATATATATATATATATATATATATAGAGAGAGAGAGAGAGTCAAATATATATGGTATAAACTGTAGATCATGGCTTTCATCTTGTAGTTTCACTGTCAGTCTACGCGTTGTGGTGTGTGAGCTGTATTTGTTATGAGGTCAGGAGGTGAGTCAGGTGATTATGGCTTCTTGTAGCCCCTGCTCTTTGACACACTCCCCTGTCTTTTCTGAAAGTGTGTTTCAAGTGAACCCATCTGGACAGGGCTCAGTCGCAGCCACTAACCAGATTACGCAGCGCGCGGGTGCAGATATAAGCAGGCAGCAGCCCTAACCATGACCCCTGGGGCTCTATTGAAGGCTATAACTCTGCTCGACCTCACAGGGCTTTGACACAAGTCTTAAAGAAGGAAAGAATAAAGCTCAGATTATATGTGAATAACATCAGTTTTATAGCTTGAATATGGCTCTTTATCATTGCTACTAGTTACTCCCACATCACATTAACTCCTCGACCGTTGTTAACTCATTTTCAACAGGTATTTCAAGCTGAAAATAGCCGATAGCAAAGCCAGGTTAAAGCTATATAGTTTCTACATATGCAGTACTGTGCAAAAGTCTTGAGCCAGCCTTCATTTCTACATATTTGTCCTGCAAAAAGCCAGACCTTCTTGTATTTTTAATGAATTTTTGAGGAATAATTCAATTCAGTTCAATTTATTCTTATATAGCGCCTTTTACAACACAGTTGCCCCAAGGCACTTTACAATGGTGGTGGATGGTGGAACAGGTTACAGTAATAGATGTTAACGCCGGACAACCACGAAGGAGAGGGAACTAAAACTCCACCAAGTGTGGAGAAAACTCCTCTAAAAAAAAATAATCCCAGGTTTCTGAAGGACACTGTTGTGCCTCTTATTTTCAGCCAAGTCCCTGTGCTTTACTCTGAGTACTGAAAGTACCAAAGTATCAAGTGCCAAAAAAAAGCTATACTGGTAAAGATAAAGGAGTGGATGTTTGCAGTTGATCAGGCCAGTCATTGGTAGACTGGTGATGCTGAGAGGTTGGAACCCCTTTATCTAGGCACCTTGTGTTTTTAGGCCTTTTGCCTAAAATACAAAGTGAGTCAAAAAGCAAAATGTAAAGGAATAAATTGTGGGTCAAGACTTTTGCACTGTACTGTATATTCATATATTCATGCATTGTTTCAGACCAGTTTAGTAATAGTAAATATGTCTTGGATGTGACACTTTCATTAGGACCCTTGGTGTTAGTTAGTTGCGAATTCTGTTTAATGTAAATGGGGAAATAAAATAAAACACTTCATTCTGATCATTGTTTTGCCTGAAAGGTTTTCAAAAGTTATAATTAAATGGCTGACGTGAGCAGCCTGAGCTAGCCGAAGAGTTTAATTTTTATGTGATGTACACAAGCCTTGTGTATCCAGTGCAGAACTAAGGAAACAGACTCCAGACACCAAACTCGTCTTACCCAATTGTCTGAGTCTGGGATAACGGGAGGAATTGGGCAAATTTTTGGCCGTGAATCACTTTTACCAGGAGCCCAGTCCATGATGTGGAGACTGGCCTGGAGCTCTTCTAGTTAGTGATCATCAACCTGTCTGTATTTTGGTCCTGTTCACCACCTTAACTTAAAGAAATTACAGCACACCCCTCTCTCTCTCTCTCTCTCTCTCTCTCTCTCTCTTCTCTCCTTCTCTCTCTCTCACTTCTTTTCCATCTCTTCATTCTTTCTTCTTTCTCTTCCTCTCTCTCTCTCTCTCTCTCTCCCTTTCTCTCTTTCTCTCTCTCTCTCTCTCTTTCTGGCCTCTCTCTCTCTCTCTCTCTCTTTCTCTCTCGCCTCTCTCTCTCTCTCTCTCTCTCTCTCTGCCTCTCTCTCTCTGCCTCCTCTCTCTCTCTCTCGCCTCTTTCTCTCTGCCTCTCTCTCATTTAATCGCGCCTCTCTCTCTCTCTCTCTCTCTCTCTCTCTCTCTCTCTCTCTCTCTCTCTCTTTGCTCTCTCTCTCTCTCTCTTTCTCTGCCTCTCTTTCGCTCTCTCTCTCTCTCTCTCTCTCTCTCTCTCTCTTTCAGTTTTCCTATGTCTGCTGATCTCAATAATCTAATGCATTGGCTGTCTAATCACCAGGCTTGTAACCTCTGGCTTCCCGGCACTGTAGAGCTGAGTGGCTTCTGGACCTGACCCAGATCAGATACCTGCACATACACACACACTCAAAACACACACAAACACCAGAGATACGCTAGCAGTGAAGGACTCTGTGACTTGAGCTGAAGTGAAGTCGTCCCCTTTGGGATCCTGGTGAAAATGACCTCTTCTCTCATGGTGTGGGGTCCAGCAGTGTCTAACGGGGCTCGGGGGATGATAAACGAGGGTTTCAGTGAAGCTAGCCGCCTCTTTGCCTAAATGCCCTGGCTCTGGCAGGTGGACAAAGCCGGACAATAGCTGCCAGCCTGCATGTTGCTCTCTTGCTCTTTCTCGCACTCCGTCTCTCTGCCGGTCTCTCTTCTCAACCCATCCATCTATGCTCACTTCAGCATCTTGAGCAGTTTTTTGTTATTGGACGTAATGACTTGTCGTGTCAGTTTTGAGAATGGAAGGCAGTCCGCCCCATGCCATCTCAGCGCTGTCAGAAACAACACAAAAGCATGTGCTATTGTCACAGCATTCCAAAAAATTGGCCTTCAGTCAGCCTCATATGCTCACTGTGCCGTGTCCATGACCTTTGGTCCTCTTGATTTTCCATCCGAATATATTTATGTGCCTGTCCGTGGGTCTAATTTTCATGGAATAGAGAAACCTTGTCTGAGTGTAGCCTCATCTATATTCTTTTATAGTTTGTAAGTGTTTGACTTGCATTGAGTGATTTGTTTCCTCCTTGGGATGGAAAGGGATTATGAAACAGGGTTGGTTGTCATGACAATTATTATTATTTTTTTTACTCCTTGCTGTTTTATATAAATGAATGCTTGGGTGACATGTAATTAAGGCACTGACAGTAGAGGTGTGTTTGGAGACAAGAGGTGATTGACTCGTTTTCATTGGCAGCGGTTCTGGATGACTCACTACTGCTTCCTTCCTTCCTTTTTTTTTTTTTTTATTTCTGATGAAATTTTCATGACCTCTTTTCTTAACCTCTACAGAAAGAGAGATAGAGGGGGATGCAGAGGGAGAGGGAGGAGCCAGGACAGCCTCTAGCTGTAGGACGTTGCTTATGGAGGGGTGACTGTCTGGAAAGGTTGAATGCATTTCCATATAAAGACGGCGAAGCGCTTATTTAGCTGTGCTTGACATTTCGGCGAGAGGCGAAGGTTAAGGGTGAGACTGGCGGAATATTAATATCGGTGGCTAACAAACCGACACAAGCCTCTCTCCTGTCGTCTAGACACTCACTTGGCCTTGGAAATGATTCCTCAGTCAAGAGCTTGAGGGAAATTAGAGAGGGGAATATTCACCTGTCATTATGCAGATATTTCCCCCATTAATACGGATACGCTTGATTGCGGATTGGTGTTCCTTCTCTCTTTCCTGTATGAAGGCATGCAAACACGCAAACATGTCATTGCCTTCACACGGTTTGAAAGAGTTTGCCATGTGCATGTAAAATCTCTGTCTTTTAGACAAGAAATTATGGATGACATTGCCATCAAGGTCCAAAAAGAGAGTGACAAAAATTGAGAGAGAGGGAAGGAGCCAGTTTTGGATGGAAGAGAGTGGAAGAAACAAAAGTGCCTCGCCAAGTTGCCCTTTCCTTATCAGATTAGCTGCAGGCTTAGGCCCCAGTGACCCCTGGCTGATTGACTGAGTTTTGAGGAATCGATTCCAGAGGTCTTTTCTCTTACATGCTGCTGATGCCAGCTCTGAGTCACCCTCATCTAAAACCAAAACTAGAAAGAGAGAAGAAACATTTTACTTTTCTTTTGCATATGCGTGCAGCCACTGACATATTGAAAGTCTGTAGCAATTTTAGTGTTAGAAGCTGGAAAAAGGGAGAACCTGGAGAGGTGTAAAGATGGAGGGTGATTAGACAAAGACAGGTAATACATGGAGTGTAGCCGAAAAAGGAAAGGAGTGGTTAAGAGATGGAGGAGTAGAGGTGACAGAGGTGTGGAGGAGTTTAAATACTTGGGATCACAGTCTCAGAGTAACGGCGCAGTGGGAAGAGAGGTGAAGAAGAGAGTGCAGGCTGGTTGGAATGGGTGGAGAAGAGTGGCTGGAGTGATTTGTGACAGACGCGTACCAGCAAGAGTAAAAGGGAAGGTTTACAGGGCAGCGGTGGCCTAGTAGTTAGGGAGTTGCTCTCAGATTAAATATCGTGTTTGATGCTCTCATGTAGGTTTCTGAGGTACCTGCTCCCATCACTGCTCCCCTGTGTTTGCATGGGATTCACTTTAGAGGACAGAAGTGAGACCAGCTATATTGTACGGGTTGGAGACTGTGGAGCTGATGAAAAGACAGGAGGTGGAGCTGGAGGCGTCAAAGATGCTGAGATTTTTTTTGGGTGTGATTTGCGATGGACAGATTAGAAATGAGTAGGTTAGACATGGAGACAGTTAGAGAAGTTAAGGCGTGTTGGTTTGGACACGTCCAGAGGAGAGACGAGGATTATATTGGGAGGAGGATGTTGAAGATGGAGGTGCCAGGAAAGAGGAAAAGAGTAAGACCAAAGAGGAGGTTTATGGACGTGGTGAGAGAGGACATGCAGGTGGTCGGTTTGAAGGAGGAAGATGCAGAGGACTTGGAAGAAATGGAAACGGAGGATCCACTTGTGGGGTGCTGCTCACATGCAGCAGTTACTGCCTTTTGGCCCCTGTACATTACCAGAGCTGGACCGTGGAATGAAGGTGGCCTGATGAACCATGTCTTCTGCATCATATTGGTGGCCTTTTCCAGCTTTCTGATTAAAATAATAATAATAGCAACAATAATAATAATAATAGTAATAATAATAATAGTACATAATACACACATTAAACTTGGGCATAGCACTATCAAAACATACTGATTAATTTTATGTTAACTAGATAAATTATGATACTAATTATGATGCATCTTTTTTTGTTTTGTTTTACATATATAGTTTTCTCTAAATACACAATCACACTTTACACCCTTTAAGTACAACTTAGTGAAACCAGTCCAGTTTAGGCGAGACATGTTAAACTGGCAGCTACTTTAGCAAAAAACTGTTAAAAACATTTTTGGAACATTATGTTGAGTAAACACAAATTTTCAAAGTGCTCTATTATGCACAACGTATCCCTTCTCCTTTTTTTGCCTTTCTTTGTGCTGTTATCGCTAATTGTGTAATAACAAGGCACTTCAAGTTACCCATGGCTCTTTTGAATCTGTTTTGATGAAGGCAAATATATTACCTACAAATCCCTTGAAATGTTTTCATTTTCAGGCATTTTAATAGCTTTTTAATTTCTGAGAAGGCTTCACTGTCAGCGGGTGTGGATGATATATATTCATTCCACTCCTGCGACAGTTAATAGTAAATAAATAACTGTATTTTGTCTATTTGATACCAAAGCAATGAAATGTGCTTGACTGACTGGTGTCATGTTGGATTTTAACTATAGTAACAATTTTTCCTTTCTCACAGGATGAGACCGAGGAAGAAAGAAGGAGAGATGAAGGCAGAAATGGGCGAATTGAACCGGTAGGCCGTGCTGACTCCTGCATGGAATCCCTCAATCTAGAGTACGGCATTTGCTTTATTTCTTACCTTAGTTGGGCCTTGGCCCCGAGCTATTATCTACAGATAGTATTGAATAGGGCAGGGCGAGCCAGAGTTCTTGTCTCAACAACAGCACCACCTATTCTGTCTCTAAAGGACTCCAGGAGCCTTTATGAGGATTTGTCGACACTTTGCCACAGTACAAATACAATACACAGCACTGGCTAAAAGTGGTGCTAAATTATTGAAACCAAGTGTTCTCAGTCTGTGAAATAATAAAGACCTCTGCACCTATTCATTGTAAAGGGTCTACCTTCATTAATCTGACCTTTTATTGTTTTCTATTTCACTCTGGGTTTCCACTTTCGGTCTTCCCCTGCACAGATGTGACTCATTTCAACCCCGCCCCAAACCTACTGCAGGCCTCAGTCTGATCCTAATCACTTAATTGAAGTGTCTATTTGGGTCCTTCATCGACCCACAGTGTCTTAATGGCTGTCTGGATTATATATGGCCCCCAGTAGAAAGAGATCCACACAAAAAAAAATCCTCATTTCTGGCCTTCACACTCCTAACGTATCAAACAGCCTGCTAAGTTTATCTCCATTCGGCTCACGTTTCTATGTTTTATTTATTTATTTTTGTTCAGTCTTGTTTGTTTATTTTCTCTCTCTTATTCTCCCTTCCAGTGACATGCTTAAGCCAGTCAACGTGTCAAACGGTGGTGGGCCACTGGGAATCCATGTAGTGCCATTCAGTTCCAGAGACAAAAGGTAAATCTCTACGAGAGATTATTGAAAATCATTGGATCTTGATTTTTCACCTTTTAATACAATTTCTACATTTGTGTGTAGAATTTGGTACATTTTTAAATGAACATAAATGAAATGTACACACTTATTTTCAGGGGTTATGATAATAACCAGAGGGCCCAATGTCCAAAATATGATTATCACCATTCACTCAGTCATTCATTATCTGCCGCTTGTCCCAAACGGGGTCGCGGGGGAGTGCTGGTGTCCAACCCAGCGCACACAGGGCGAGGACGGGACGCACTTGACAGCCGCCAGCCCATCGCAGGGAGGAGCGACGGACGGCACCTGTTCAAGGGCACCTCAGGGCAACCCATTGGAGTGGTTCAACTCATCCGCCGATCGTGTGGCTAACACCCTAACCACTAGGCCACCACTGCCTGATTATCACCATTTAATTCCTAATTCAAAACTACCAGTAAAGCTTACACGTCTTCTAACTTTACAAAACTATTGTAAAGCAATGTCTCAGTCTTCAAAAGGTGTTGTTTTTTTTTTAACCATTTTAAACTTCCTGTGAGACATTAATCCCTCCAGATGTCTGATCCCATCAACACTGCTATGCAAAACTGTGGCTCAGCTTGTTTCTATAGAAATCCATTTCACACAAAACCTTTAGAATGACTGTTTGTAAATTCCGCTGTTTAAATTTCTTTATAAATTCTCATAGTGGTGCTGGCTTGTTAGTTGCACCGGTATGTTCTGCCTCAGCCACCCTGTGCTCCCTCTCTCTTTATCTCTCTCTTGGCTTTCTCAGCTCTCTGTAGAGGTTTTTGAATTATGATTGACTTTGTTTGCATTTCTTTTTCCTTTATAGCACATCTTATCACACAACGGGTTTGCTTCCACAAAGCGAGGCATATTTTCCCTCCTCCTCAAGGACTCCTCAACAATATGCCACTAAAATGTGGCTGCATTTTCCTTTGACTGCGCGGTCGCTCTGCGACTTCTGCGGTGTTCTGGCTGAATAATAAATTACGAAGTTTCAGTCGGGTCTTGGGAGAGCGACGCCGGGCTGTGGCAGTAACGGTGGTTTTGTGACTTTGCCCCAAATAGAGAGAGGACACAAGAGATATAGGACTGAATGAGACCAAGCTTTATGGTCATTGGGGGGGCTTCAAACTAGCTAAGCCAATCCAGCTAAAGCGTCTCTCCCAATCAGGGTAAAAGCTCATCTTGAACACTGCCAGTGGCTCCTTCTCCAAGGTCGGGCGAATGTAGGAAATTCACTAATGAATGAACCAAAGTCTGCCTCATCATCAGATATAGTGGATAAGGGTCATAAAAGGATTTTCTGGAGAGTTTTAGGAGCTATAAATATTTGTTGACCTTTTCGAACAAAGGCTTAGCGACAACAGCCAGAAAATATTAAGAAACTAGATCTGGAATATTTTAGATTGATAATGTCAATAATCATGAGCTTAGGATGTTTTACTGCAAATTTATTTATATATATATCGAGAAATGCTTGACTAAGTTAAATTTAAATATATTATTATATATATATATATATATATATATATATATATATATATATATATATATATATAATATATTTGTTGTCAATAAGATAATTAGCTGTTGAAGTGTTCATGTCTAAACACAATATAAATATATTTCTTGTCACAACCTGCTATCATTGGGATTCAGTGGCCCACTTATCTGTTGAGTGTAGCGGTGGCCTGGTGGTTAGGGAGTTGGCCCCAAGATCGTGGGTTCGAATCCCAGACCAGTAGGTTGGCCTGAGGTACCCTTGAGCAAGGTACTGTCCCATCACTGCTCCCCTGGTGCACATTTGACAATGTGCGCTGAAGGCAACAGGTTGCATTTTGTTGTGATTCACTGTATGCTGTGTTAGCCAATGTACAACAGATTTTCACTTATTGGTAATGGGGCAAGATTAAGTAACACTTGAATCATGTGAACACTCAATAGAGCAAACTCAATGCATGTTTCTTTATTAAAACATTTAAAAAAGCCATTTTGTCCTTAACTTTTGCCTTCTGGAATGAGATGTGTGCCTGGCCAATTTTAAGTCTGATTAAGTAGAACCTAATCTAACCTGAAGCATCAGCATACCTTACGTAAGATGGTCACATGCAATGAGATGTTTCTGTGGAGGAGTCTTAAACAGTTGTTCCCACCATTCAGCTACATGGTGAAGTTCTCATCCATTTTTAAAAGCCTGGTAACACACCGGCCTTGGGAATTACACTGTATTTTTGTGAAAGCTTGAGGAAGAGCTGATATGATTTAAGTAAACTGAGAGTTTTGGACTGTATTACTAAATGTTTGCCAGTGATTGAATTCTAATGCTTCTCGGCTACCTTTTCCTCAAAGAACAGAAGTGATGTCTGGACATGTCTTGGCTCAAGGGTACCTCAGGGCAACTCTGCCTGTTAGGAATCAAACTCATAATCTTCTCCCAAATCCGGGTACCTCTAACTGCTACACTGCCCCTAAATGAGAAAATGTCATTTAATGGAGAAAGTGTCTTTTATTGTCTTTATATTGCTACCCAGATACTCAACTCCTGGATGTGTATGACAATCAAACATCAGCAATTATAACCAAGCACAGTTAACACAGTGTCTGTGCATCTTCCTCCTAATGACTTCATCAGTGCCTGTGGCAGGCTGATTGGCATTGGCTGCAGAGTGCCGTTCCTCATTAGCATTCTGATGGAGGGCAGTGGGGTCAGCTCAAGGGCGCAGAGAGAAGGGGATCGAGAAAACTCTTCAAACAGCTGCTGCTTCATGCCCTGACTGGAGCGGAACATCTGCAGTTGAAACAGAGAAACATACACCTAAACTTCAAAGAGTTGCAGATACATTAGTCCAATAATGAGATCTCATCCTATGACCAGTGTGAACTGTAAACAAGCCGGTGTGCAATTAAGTGTGCATAAATGATCCTGATTAAATACATATTCAATTAAAGGCAGTGGGAGGAGAACAGGTGGTCTCCTTCTTGCTAAGCATTCTGGGCCATCACTCAAGCGACGGGCGGCTCTGCCACCGCTCAGATAATGATGAAGTAGCTGCAGCTCCAACCAGTCACGCCTGAGTCTCCCATAATGACTGCAGTGCCGGCCTGCAGCTGACGACTCCAGATTGAGATGTGATTCTGTAACCCCACAAAGATGGCGATCCTACATTTAAAGCACCCACGTTGTGCCCACACTATCGAAATCATTGCCAAAGTGCACTATTTAATTCCCAGTCTAAAGCAGCTAAGCCCCTTCTCAATTATGATTTCACAAAAAGAAAGTGAAAGTTACTTTCATTGTGAACACAGCACAATACAGTGAGACACAAATAGAATTGAACCTTCTGCATTTTACCCATACAGCAGTGGGGCAGCTATTTATAGCACCTGGAGAGCAAAATGATAGGATGGTACCTGCCTTAGTTACCGAAATAAACTCTATCGTCTGGGATTCGAACCCACAACCTTCCGATCCTGGGGCCTAGTCCCTAATCTCTAGGCCACTGCTGCCCGTATTGCTGATACAGGTTTTCACCCTTTCACACACACATCTTGTATAGTCTAAGCATTTGCTCCAAGAGCTGTGGAGTGTTTGCTTGAGTGACGGCGCTCCATCCAGTAGCAGGAATTCACTGGATTAGTGTTTGAAACCCAGAACTGATCATCCAACAGCAATACCTGACCTCACTAATACTCTTGCCACTGAATGCAATCAGGTCCTCTTAACAATGTTCCAACATTAGCCTTCCCAGTTACCGCAGCAAAAAAAGAGCCAAACCCTCCACTTATTACCTAACATTTCAGAAAAAAAGAAAAAAAAAATTATATTGTGTTTGGAAACTAAATCTTAATTTCTTAACTTATGATCTCACAACAGCCATGCACTTTCAGTCAACAGCAGTTATGTAGCTTTCAGCCCAGATAGCAACATTCAAGGCTCAGTAACACGTCAACAGCAGCTAATGCTGTGAAATCCTGGTCTAGTTGAATTACTGAGTTTTATTTTTGACACTTAAGTCAAAAGTAACCAAGAGGAAAAAAAAAATTTATGTATTTAATTAGTGAAATAAATTGGACCAATCAAAAGGTTTAATGCTAGGCTGGTGTTCAGAATAAAACTTGACATCTTTTGTTGAAATCATGGTTAGTCCCATTACCAAGTTAGTTAAACTTTTAGACTCACTGTCTGGTCACCTACAGCACACATAGCCTTGACCTGAATGTGTCTGTAGTCCTCTATTATGTGTTGGTAACCAGAAACCGTAACATTGTATGATGGTGATTTTTGAAAGTGAAAGTGAAAGTGACAATGTGTCATTGTGAAACACAGAACAGCACACAGTGGACCACAATGAAATGCAGCCTCTGCATTTAACCCATACACTGTGCAGCAGGGGGCAACTATTGAAAGTGCCCAGAGCAGTGATGGACTGTACCTTGCTCAAGGGTACCTCAGGGGCAACTACTGGTCTGGGATTCGAACCCACGATCTTGGGGCCAACTCCCTAACTCGACCTTCCGATCCTGGGGCCTAGTCCCTAATCACCACTGGTCAATTTTTTTGCTTTATTTGATGTTTTATAGTTAAATAATATTCATAATTTTTTGTTATTAGCGTTATTATTAACCTAGAGATGTATTCAATCTGTAATGTGTTAAATAGCTCTATGGGACTGTTGGCAACAATGCACTGTTTAGGCTCTTCTTAAGTGAACCAATGCACAGGAATGGTGTATGTTACACACATTTTATTGGTTAAACAACAGCAAATCAAAAATGTAAAGCATGCTTGAAAATGTTGAATGGAAAAAGCACTGTTAACTTGACCTGTAGTCATATTTCAATATTTCATGCCTTTAGTGGCTGTTGGCAACTGGGACAAAATATTTGAGTACCTTGGGCTAAGATCCGCTGGTTGTCAGTTTTGCAGTGAAAGAGTTTGAAGGTCAGAACTCTCTCTCTCTCTCTCTCTCTCTCTCTCTCTCTCTCTCTCTCTCTCTCTCTTTCTGTCTGTCGGTATGTCTGTCTCTCTGTCTCTCTCTCGTTAGTTGCTTTGATACTACAGTTTTGCTTCCTATAAGCTCATCAGACTAGTGCTAGAAAGAAAAGGTTGAGCTTGAGGAAAGGAATGCTGATGTCACAGAGACTTTTTCCACCATCTCTCCTCTTCCACCTGCTTTACCCATTCACTCTGTAAGCCTGTCAAATGCAACGGCCCAATTCAGTTGCTGGAGCCGATCGTATCTCAGGGTTTGTGGATTACGCCCGCCGGTGCCCTTGATAACGCACAGCATACAGGCAGCAATCTGACACCACAGCTGAGAGCAGCAAAAAAATAAAAAAATAAAAATTCTATATGTCAAACCTCAGCTCAACTTTCTAAAGTCATTTTTGATGTGTGGAGGCTCAAGGCTGAGCTGTCAGTAGCTCAGTGATCACTGCCTTTTTGGTCAAAACTACACTAACTCCAAAGTTTGGACACATCTAGTCTTTTAAAATGTTTCACAGTTTTCACTGAGCAGCCACAATAATAAAATCTCCTTCATAGCACAGTGTAGGTTACCTTCATGTCCCCAAACAGCTGTGACCCATCGAGATCTCCAAAAGACCTCAGAAGTTATGCTGTGATCTCTGGTACCACAATAATAACAGCAGATCCTTTAAGTCCTGTAAGTTGTGATGTGGGGCCTCCATGGATTGAATAACTTTGTCCAGTGCATCTCACAAAAGCTCAGTCGGAGATTTGGGGAATTTGGAGGCTAAATTAATACATTCCTGAACCATTTCTGCATTTGTCATGTTGTCATCAATTGTAAACTTGATCTGCAGCAATATTTAGATAGATGGTATGTGTCTTATCAACATTCACATACAAGCCAGCACTCAGAGTTTCCTAACAACATATCCAGTGCATCACACTGCCTCTGCTGGCTTGCCTTCTTGGTATCCTGCTTCCATCTCTCCCCCATGAAAGCAGTGCACATGTGTTAAATTTGATTTTTCAGACCAGTCCATGCTCAAGTGCCCACTTGTAGACACTTCTGGTGGTCAGATGTCAGCATGGACACTCTAACCTGCCTATAAGTCATTTTTTTCACAATTTTGTGCCATTGTAACTCTTCTGTGGAATCAGACCACACCTTTAAAGGTAGTTTATATCCACAGCAGAGTATTCTGTTCATACATTTTCTGTTGTCATCTGCCCTGATTGTGAAATAATGTGAAATGTTTCCTTTCCTGTCAAGTTCCTCCAGCAGACTGTCCAGTAATGATGAGTGTGCTTTACTGCATGTGATACGTCTTGAAATATGCCACCAGTATGTGTTGCAGGATGCATATAACAAAGGGTTGGAATGGCCATTATTAAGAATATCACCCACACAAAGTATGTGAAGACCAAAGACTGGAGCAATGAATCTTCTAAATAACTAAACACCCTTTTGTGGTCCATACTAATTCCTAACTTTTTTTTGACATCGGGTACAATCTGTGTACAAACTCCAAGGAGGGAGAAACGTTGACCGAATCCTGTGACACTGCATTTTTCAGTCCCGTGTGTTGATAAGCAGTGTGGATAAAAGTAGTGGTATGTCTAAAAACCTAATGCTGCTCATCCTTATGCAGGACGCTGGGTCTGCTGGTGAAGCGGCTGGAGAAGGGTGGAAAGGCGGAGCGGGAAGCACTCTTCCAGGAGAACGACTGCATCGTCCGCATTAATAACCACGACCTGCGCAACATCCGATTTGAACAGTAAGCCTTCGTTCCAGAGGGACCCTGAGCTGCCTTCCATCTACTCTCTTGCAGCTGTCACTTTATCCCCCTGCTGCTCTCCTCTTTCAGCTTCTCCTCCCACAATCTTCTTGCAGGTCCTCACATCTCTAGTGAGTCCTGCCATCAGTGTCAGAGATGCTGTTGTCTTAGGTCTATTAACCCTCTCTGTTCTACGTTTTCCTTCTTGCGACACATTTATTCCGTTTCTCCTGTTTGTTTGCATTCATTTGAAGTAAGCTGATTAGGAGGAAAATAAAGGAAATTCACAGATTTTGCATAATTAAATTATTAAGATGTAACTTATTAACATATAATCTGCTCAGTTCTAGCATAACTTTTAACGTCAGAACTGTTTCCAGCAGTTGGGATGGGAACCAGACACCATAGCACTCTCATAGAAAGTCATGATTATGGCCCATTCTGGGTGAATTGATCACATATAATGTATTCTAACACAAAAAAAATTAAAATAGTCATTGCTTCAGATTAACCATTATTATCATTATTAACATACGCAATCAGAAGGCATCTGCAGCATTATTATTTTGGATAATAAGTAAATATATTTATATATTATATGCTATATTTACTTTGTAGACCATGACTGCTAGTTCTCATCACCTCAGTAATGGGAACAGAGGACCATTTTTCACTAACCCACTCTGAATAACACACTTCAGGTTTCAAACCTGCCTCTGTGCTATTGATTTACTGCTGGCCCTCATTTCCTAGAAAGGAGTGAGGACATGTGCACACCCTCACTTGCTCTGATTCTTCCCACTTCAGCCATGTTTTACTATTTCTCACTGTGTCATACCCATTGCAGAAATCACATGTGAAGATGCAATAACAGCTTGTTACCAGTTTAAGCTGGTGAGTGAGAAATCTTTTATTAATCAGACTAAGGAGCGACAGTGTCTGTACGCAATCTGAATCTGGTTTAAACTCTCATTCTCAGCCATAGCAGGCTGCTCTGCATGGTAGAGTACAGGCCTCAGCTTTGAGAGGGAGAGAGAGAGTGAAGAGACAGATTGATCAGGATGCATCACGAGGCACTAAAAGTGGACATGACTTTAATGTAGTGTAATCCTAATTTACATTCAGCGCCAGAGACACTCACACAAAACCAACTCTAAGTTCATTTTCTTGGCGTCTCAAGAGTTGATTGTAATTTTAAATGGGCTGTCTTTTTTTTCCCCTGACTGTAGATCTAATCAAGATCTTCATTTGATTTTGGAACTAGTGTTATTTTAGAGGAAGATTTTATTTTAACGGAATCATTCTCTGATATTTTTTCACAATTCTTTGCTTCACCCATTCCCAGAACTGAATGTGGCAGTGGTGAGAGGGAAGTAGCTCAACGCCTACAGGGTCTAAGCCAGTGAGTCAAACCCAGAAGACTCTCGTTACAGTCAACAAAGCTCTTTATAGTGAAAGTGAAAGTGACAACCCTTGTCATTGCGAGGTCACAGCACATGTGAACCACAACGAAATTGGACCTCTGCATTTAACCCATGCACACAAACACCATGCAGCAGTGGGCAGCTATTGAAAGCACCTGGGGAGCAGTGATGGGGACGGTACCTTACTAAACAGTACCTCAGGGCAACCTACTTGTGAGGGAATTGAACCCACAATCTTCCGATGCGGGGCAACTCCCTAACCACTAGGCCACCGCTGCCATGAGTGAGGAATGCAATACACCTTTTAAGATATGCCCAGTTTCGATTTTTGATTTTTGATTGGAGTGTTTCACCTCATCAGAAAGCTTCTGAGAAGCAAATCAATCGGATGGAAAAAGAAGAGATTTATTATAGTAGTATTTCTGCAAAAAAAAAAAAAAAAAAGACATATTTACATAGTTTTCCAGATTTGGAACTCAAGTTGCACTTTTTCTTTGTTTTTGTTTTTTAGTTTAGAACTGATACTGCAAGGCTAATGTTACTAACAAACACACTCATGCACATCTTTTCTATAAACACATCCATCAAAATGTCTCTCAGCCTGAACAGCATCGAGCTTTTTGTTAAGTCATCAGTGTGGTTTAGGACACTGTTATTAATATGAACAAAACTTTAGCACAACAGACAGGCCCTGCTACTCACAAAGCAGTTGTAAGGAAGACTGATCTGGGGTCAGATTCCTTCACTATTTTAAGGATAATTGATTGCCACTCATAATCCTGGTTTATGAAAACAGGCCTTGTTGGATACAGAAATTGCTTAGTGTTCAGCAATCTTCTTCTTCTTCTTTGTCTTTCGGGTGCTCCCGTTTAGGGGTCGCTACAGTGGATCAACCATCTCCATTTCTTCTGGTCCTCTGCATCTTCCTGCTTCAAACCGACCATCTCTCACCATGTCCATGAACCTTCTCTTTGGACTTCCTCTTTTCCCCTTTTTCTTGGCAGCTCCATCTTCAGCATCCTCCTCCTAATATAATCCTCGTCTCTCCTCTGGACATGTCCAAACCAACGCAACCTTGTTTCTCTATTTTTGCCCCCAAAGCGTCTAACCTGAGCTGTCCTCCCTCTAATATACTCATTTCTAATCCTGTCCCACCCAACACCCACACCCAACGGAAATCCCATCATCTTTAACTCTGACACCTCCAGCTCCGCCTCCTGTCTTTTCATCAGTGCCACATTCTCTAACCCGTACAACATAGCTGGTCTCTAGCTATTGTCCTGTAAACCTTCCCTTTTACTCTTGCTGGTACCCGTCTGTCACAAATCACTCCAGCCACTCTCTTCTTCAACTCTCTTCCACACTAGCCGTTACTCTGAACTGTTGATCCCAAAGATTTAAACTTCCCCACCTTTGTCACCTCTACTCCCTCCATCCTTACCACTCCTCTTTCCACCCTTCGTTCACACTCATGTATTCTGTTGCATTATGTTAATATTATACACTGACAAGCTTACATCAAGTTTGCATTGGGGCAGCGGTGGCCTAGTGGTTAAGGAGTTTCCCCGGATCAGAAAATTGTGGGTTTGATTCCCTCACCAGTAGGTTGCACTGAGGTACCCTTGAGCAAGGTACCGTCCCCGTCACTGCTCCCTGGGTGCTTTCAATAGCTGCCCCCTGCTGCGCGTGTGTGTATGGGTGAAACGCAGAGGTTAAATTTCATTGAGTTGTGCTGTGCAGTAATGTAGTCACTTCCACGTTTTTCACTTTCAAAACACTGGATATTGTTTTAGATGGTTTGAGACGTGTTTTAGTGATGTATCTTTGGGAAATAAAAGTTAGCCTAGCAGCTTTAGGTCTAAAAATCAATAGTTAAATATGTTTTGGTTGATGGACTAGATCTGGAGAAAGAAGAAGATTGTGTGTGTCATTATTAACCATCCCTTTAACTGAAAGGAGAAAATACATTTCAGGTCTTAATATCATCCGCTATGTTAGTTATACACACACAGTACTGTGCAAAAGTTTTAGGCAGGTGTGGAAAAAATGCTGTAAACAAAGAATGCTTTCAGAAATATAAATAATGATGGTTTATTTTTATCAATTTACAAAATGCAAAGTGAGTGAACAAAAGAAAAATCTAATCAAATCAATATTTGGTGTTTCTACCTTTTGCCATCAAACCAGCATCAGTTCTTCTGGCCCCACAGAGCCCTGATCTCAACATCATCCAGTGTGTCTGGATCACATGAAGAGACAGAAGGATGTGAGGAAGCTACATCCACAGAAGATCTGTGGTTAGTTCTCCAAGATGTCTGGAACAACCTACCAGCCGAGTTCCTTCAAAAACTGTGTGCAAGTGTACCTAGAAGAATTGATGCTGCTTTGAAGGCAAAGGGTGGTCACACCAAATGAGGATTTGATTCAGATTCTCTTTTGTTCATTCACTGCAGTTTGTTGATTGATGAAAATAAATGATTAACACTCCCATTTCTGAAAGCATTCTTTGTTTAAAGCATTTTTTCCACACCTGCCTAAAACTTTTGCACGGTACTGTATAATACTCTGCTAATTTGCAGGACTGTTGAAAATGATAATAAGCAATATAGCTCAGGTACTCAACCTGACTGGTTTGTCAGCGACTCCGTAAAGCTTTGCGATGGGATATAATAATACAGCTGAACACTCTTCTGTTGTCTGTATGTGGTGTAGGCCTGTGTGCTCTACTCTGAGCCTTTATACTTTTTATAGGCCAACTAGGACAAAAAGTAAACCTGATTTTTCCAGACCTAAACAGCTAATTTTTCTTCTTCGTCTTCTTCATTCTCCTCTTTCAGCTCCTAAAGTAACTTCCCACTGACTTTTCATTGTAAGCATGCTTTGTTTGAACTGGTATTCCGAGAACTGGGAAATGTTTGTCTGTGATAAAAAGGAATAAAACTGATGATTATTCTGAAAAATATTGAAGCATCCCTTTGAGCAAAGGGCATCAAAGTACCTGATTTTAACTTTGTGCAGTTTTACATAATAAGTGCTGCAGCCGGATCCTCTTTCTCAGCAAAGTTGCAGCCTCGTCTCCTGAAAGGAGCCATGTTGTATGTCTCTGTTCAGCTTTCACATAGAAAAGAGCAACCCACAGCACTCAAGAAGGGAGATGCTGATATACAACAGATGAGAAAAACAATCTAATTCTGCATCTCTGGCTTTCTCTGCGTCTCTTTCACTTTCCATCTCTCCTCCCGACCGTGCACATGCAGAGTTATAATTCAAAGAGATATTCTAATCTTATTGGATTGTTTTGCATGGATAAATATTTAGTGCTGCTTAATCTAACTCAATGTAATGATGCATTGATGGAGTCGTTTATTATTCAATCAGAGGCGGGGAGCTGCGTGATTAGCTGCGTGCCACCGCTCTGCTCGTTAACAAACACACACACACACAGACACACACACACTGACTGTTTACTTGATTTTGGAGGGGTGAATTAGCATAAGAATGAAGAGGGGTCCTTCAGTGAGGCTGGCTTGCTTTCTAGATGCAAAGAGTGATCTAAATGAAGAGTTTATTATAGCAGCAGAAACTACTTAGCGCCTGCCACAAACACACAAACAACTGAACACATTTTTACAATGGCCTTTCTTTTCCCATTGTATCTTTTGTTCTTCTTCTTGTTCTATGGTGGAGGCAACAGCTATAAGTCTCCATATTATATTGCAAACACTGTCTCTTGTTTTATTAAACCTTGGTAATCTAGATTTATGACCATCATATTGCTGCCCTGTTGCTATTTAATGTAATGATGACATTAATATTTTATAATGGAATACATTTAAATGACTTTAACATTCTGTTTAGTCAGGTTTGCTTCTGCACTTCTGATGGAATGATGTTAAAAACATGGCGAAATCTACGGCACATCTTGCGACTCCATAACAAACTTTTCTTCAGTTGCAAATGAGGATAAAATGTCTTTTAAACAGATGTGGTATAGATTTGAGATGGAAAATTCTGTCACATTTGATACAACTTTCACCCATTTGTTCCTTTCAGCTTGGAGAGAAGTAAAACATGCGCTTTTATTATGTTTTTGCAATATCTGAGACATTTGTCACCATTTCTTCACCGTTCTCTTGCTCTGTGTATTTTTTCACAGTTGATTTGGTTGGTCGGGCCCGCTGGTGGGGGGCTGAAAGTCGTGTACCATATGTGTGCATGCACACCCTGGTCCTGAGCTCTAATGCACATCCCTGCTTCCTCCCCAAGGCTTACGATTATGTTAATGGTTGATAATGTAATCTGTGAATTAGCCCTGTTTCCAGCTGCAGAAGTGCAATTAGCTAACAATTAGCCATGTTGATCATCTGACCTTTGTGGACCTGCCTCTTAACCGTCTTACTACTGACGACAAGCGCCTCCTCTACAAGAGGAGTATAGCATGTCATAAATGTCCGTCAACTAATTGAATTTTTTTTTTTTCCTTTGTGTGTGTGTGTGCGTGCGCGCACACACATTGTAGGTGTTTGTCTGAGTTATCCACCTCGATGCTATTCCTTTAGGTGTGGTTATAATGTTTTCACCCCAAAAAAGACCAACTAATAAACTTTAATTATACCAAAATAAATATATCAAATATAAATATCTGATGCTTAATAATTATACATGTTCTCTAAAAATGATCATTCACTCGCAATGGGATTCCTTTGTTTAAATTGTCTGAAATGTAACCAAATTAAGAATTGTATGTTTTTTTTTTTGTTTTTTGTTTTCTTTCTTCCCCAGAGCTCAGAACCTGTTCAGACAGGCCATGCGATCGCCACTCATCTTGTTTCATGTGGTACCAGCAATGAAGAAACCTCAATATGAACAACTCTCTCAGAGTGAATTTGGTCTGCAGCTTGGGCCGGGTTCAGGATCAGGTTCGGGTCCAGGTTCAGGTCCTGGTCCTGGTCCTGGTCCTGGGGCCAGTGGTCTCACTCCTGACTCTAAGCCTGTGGCTGCTCCCAGTCGTCTCACTCCTGACCCCAAACCCGGGGACAGGGGGAGCTTGGTGGTGGGGAGCATTGATTACAGCCCTCAGAGAATGTCCAAAACTGGACCAAACCCTAACCTCAATCGCCAGCCGCTTCCTGTCCCCCCAGAGTTGAACGATACTCATTCCATCTTGCCTGGAGCTGCCATCACCTCACCAGCAAAGACCCCACCTGGTCAAGTTCAACCCCTCAACACAACCACTCCCACCACTCCCACTGGCTTCTCTAAAAAAATAGGCCGCAAGTTTAACGTCCAGCTGAGAAAAGGTAAGGAAAAAAAAGATTGTTAGACCACCACTCAAAAGTGTAGTACGCTTATTTTAACATTTCTTAAACATTGTTTTAATAATAATCAAATAATAATATTTATCATAATAATAACCAAATACTAATTTTAAGGCAATGTAAATCTCTTTAATATGTTCAGAGGTTTCAAATGAGTAGAAGGCTAGGATTCCGCAAAAATAAATTTTAGAAATGTCTAGAACAATGAACACTGAGTTGAAGATGATTTAATGGTGATTCAGAAAACTGCATAAAATAATTATGAAGCATATCAAATGCATCATTTTAAAATAGGTTGATGAATTTCCAGACAAAGTGTTATAACCAGATAATGACAGTAGTATTTATTATATTGCAATATGTCATGTTTTATTGTAGTTGTTGCAGCTGTTGTTGTTGCTTTGTGTATTTATATGAAGCAGCGTTTCCTCTTAAGGCTCCTCCGGTTTCAGCTGTTTTTAATGGCTGATGGTATCAGTTTCAGTGCAGTGACTGCCTCTGTGTAACTAATACAGTTAGCACTTCAAAGCATTATAGCTGCATTGTGAGAGAGTGTGACTTTAACACTTCCTGCCAGCCTTACCTGCTGCACCAAATCCTGTTGGTTCTGCATGACAGCTCTATCTGGGCATTTCACACTGCCCGAGAACAACTAGTGTCTACCAGAGAGTCAGCATTAACAACTGAGTGCAACTTTTTGCTTTGACAACACGTACATGCAGACAAACTCACGTTATCTTTTACTAGTCAGCCAGAGGCCTCTGACCTTCACTTGTGGCACAGTTTCAGCCAAGAACTTTCACAATGTTCTCAGACCCTTGCAAATCCCTCTTTTTCTGTCCTCCTTTTCCTTGTGCGGTAATCACTGTTTGCAGCTTGTTTAAATTGAAAGGAGGAGGAAAAAAGTGTTCTTTGTCAAACGGCAGGATGCAGTGGTCTTTATAAGGTTTGCACAGTAAGAGAGAAAAGCAGCGGAGACACAATTAAACTTCCAATGACAACCAACAAACCCAAGACAAGCCGTCCCGCTGGGAAGGTGAAATGTTTAAAACACATGCATGAGGGCTGCTTTAATTGAAAAGGCAGACGCAGGCAGGAGGGAGCTGTTTTTGCAACGAATGGGCCTTGTGTGTTTATAGTGCGCTGGGCTGCATGCTTAGTTGACATGGCAATGTCTCGTGTGTGTGTGTGTGTGTGTGTGTGTGTGTGTGTGTGTGGGATGCCTTTTTCCTCCCAAAGACATGCATGTCTGTGAGTCTTTGTGGGTTTGTGTCTGCCCTCTGATGGTTTGGTGAACTGTATGAGTACTAGGACGGGGTCCAGCACCTCCACACCCCTGATCCATCCATCTGTTCGTCGGTATGTCTGTTGGTCTGTCCATCGGTCAGTCTGTTGGTCCATCCTTCCTTCCATCCATCCATCCAACCATCCATCCATCCAAGTTTATAAATGAATGTATCTTGGCTCATGTTAGAAAGGTTTCACCTTTATGTCGTTGCTCTTAATGTAAAGCAGTACCTAAAATGTTAAAAGCACAAAGAAACTCTTTTGAAACATTTGTTTAGAATGGCTTTCGTCTGTGCTGCGTGAATGTGGTTTTACTTAAAATAGGCTGCGGAACTTTATCTCTGTCTTTGTTGGCGATGTTGCTGCTGCCCTTGGCAGTTTAAACATCTGAAAGTTTGAGTGCTGATGATAACTGAGGACATCACAACAGGCTGGTACGTTTCCTGAGCTTCGTAATTATTATTAAAGAAAGACATTTGCCTGTTCTTTCTCCAGTTTTGCAGAATAAGGGCAGCATCCGTAGAGTTTTTTTGTCATGTTATCTTAAAAGCTTACTCATTTATTTAAATAAACAGTCCACAAATTGTTTTAGGCTAAAACCTTTGACAGGTAATGTATCAGAGAGACAGGGAATGAGTAGAAGTGGGCCACTATGTTAACCTCTGCATTTGCGAAATGTGCATAATGGAAAAGTCTGATCTCTTTGTTTTTACTGTACGTGACCTCTGTCTTGGTACCAAGATTAAGGCTAGACTCCCTGCTCACCAAAGCCAGCCTCGCTTTGCGTGATTTCAGGCAGCATGTTCCACTCTTGAGTCCTGAACTCAAACATGCACATCATTACAGCTTTCCCCCTTTTCCTTCCAGTTTTGGAGAGAGGAGAGGAGAGAGGGAAGCCAGAATGAGTGAATGGCGATGTGCCTACTGGCTGGTCTATTCCTGATGCAGCAGCTGCTGACTGCTGGTGCTCTGGCACCAGAATACATCAAGCCAAGTTTATTTATGAAGCAAAAAGTTTTTCATTTATAAAGTTGCTTGAAAACACTAATGATGACCACTTTACAAATCAATTCAACATGACTTAAATAAGTAATTCATTGAGCAATAAAAATTAAGATGGGACTCTTAGACATAAATTATGTTTGGAACTTTATTGCCCTACACTGTGATTGACTACCTCAGTTAGTGTATTAAAGGATGCGCTGATAAATGAATTATATGACATGGTTAATGATTTACCTGCCCCGTGTTTGAACAGGATGAATTACATTTGTTGAAATGTTCACCTGGTTTATCAGCGTCAGTGAGAAACTCAACACTAAAGACAGTGCAGCACAATAGAGTATAAAACGCATGAGGGAGCTGGCACACACTCCGCTGAGCTGGCGGGAGACGATGGAGGCAGCTTCAGTACCACAGGCTAATCTGAGAGCGCCTCTGAGGGAGCCCTCGCATTAAAGCAGTCCATAAACAAGCGCCATGACCAACAGCTGCATTTACACAAACCTTTCGTTTATTGTGCCGAAGCTGAGATTGACCCTGTGTGTACGGCATGGACCGCACAGCCGGCACTAGCCTGACCTGGTTCAGCTTCAGCAGATTTCCCTGTCCGCCCGGGGCTTTTATTTACAGCCAAACCAGCTCTACGGCTTTCAGGATTCTCTATGATTTATCGTAGGTCTTTTTTTTTTTCACGTGTCGGAGCTGGTTTTCGGAGTTTGTTTTGAATTCCAGTTTTATGAACTTAAATGTTTGGCTTTTCCAGATCTCTTTTCTCCCAGCTGGCTGCTGGATGGCCATGATTAGGGCCAGTTTGGGCCTCTTTCACTCTGGCTCATTTGGATGATATATCTTTAATTATTATTTTTTTTATCTGCAAATAGGATTTCTTTTGGCCAGAGAACCCCCCCCTCCCTGAGCGTGCTCTCTCTCTCTGTTGCTCTCCTTCTCCTCCCTCTGCCTCTATTAGTCCAAGTGTACTTAATCAAATAATGGACTATCCAAAGCACTCTTTCCATTTTCACCTCAGTTTTAAGAGGCCACGTTGCTTTATGGCCACTGGTTAATTAGCTTTTTGGAACTGGGACTTTTTAGCCTAATTTGAAAAAGGAAAACATTTTTTAAAATTATTTGCTATTCACTTTTCCAAGAAGATGGGGGAGGGGAAAGAACAGTGGACATTAGTGATTAATTAGCAGCCGGCTGTTAGGGATGCAGTTCTCTAATTACCTTATTGAACACCATTAGTCCTGAACTCTCCTAATATCCTAAGAGTTGGGATAAAGGGCTTCTTACTTAAGTAATAACGTCTCCGGTCATTATAATAATAATTATTATTATTAAAGGAGTGCTTTCTCCTACCTTCTCTAAAATGATTGGATTATGATGGCACTACTTTACAAGTTCACGGGACTATATATGTTTTTATGAAAATTGATGGGACGCTCTCCTCCAGTGTGACATTCATCATCTAATGACCTCTAAATCCTTTCTGGATCTACTGGGGCTTGCTCAGGAGATCAAATGAGACAAGTGCTGGAGATAGGATGGAATCAGGCTGTAGCTGATAATCTTACCTCTAGGCTACCTCCACCCAAGGCTGTAATTAGAACAGCGATCCAGAATATGTTTAAAATAGCGGTGATCATATGTCAGGGCAAAAAAGTTGATAAGAAACAGCCATTTTTAATAGCTGAACACTTTAAGCTGCAGCTGACGACTTAGCTTGGCCTATAGAAAAGAAACTATGTCAGTATATACAAAATTACACAAAATACACCAAAAACTATGAACAAACAAACAAAATGAAGCTGTTTTTTTTGTGTTGAGTGTTTCCAGTTTACACCTCTGTCTGCCTCATTATTGATACCATGTAACGAGCAATGGCAGCACAAATGTGTTTGCTTCATCCAGTGTTTTTATACCATTTTCAAGTAAAATCATGTCTTGTGTTTTTGTGACTTACAGTGATGCGTATTGCTGCATCACCTTGTATTGGCTGCACTGTGTAGATAAGGTGTATGTTGTTGAAAGATAAATTAGCTGACAGATTTGCAGAAGACATAGGCCACTGGTGAATTGCTGTAAATGTAGCTCTCTGGTGTTTCTCTCCTGAATGTGTTTGTCCTTTGGACCACTGCCATAAATAGATAATTGCATTACATTATTTATCATTTAATTGCTTTGTATGTCCCAAAAAACAGAAAAAAATATCACATTTATACAGCATGTGTTATTAGTGAAGATTCTAGCAATAAGCATTAATATGAAAAGTCAATTTCAATCTTAAATTATAGCGAAATTGACAAAAATACATCAGGGGAAGCTCAGTCTATGTTGTTGAGGAATACAATTACTCTTCCACCAGGTTGAGGAGACTAAGAGCATTGCTTTCAGAGAGGCCGAACTGGCCAACAAGGCTGAGTCGATGGCTATAAATGTGACTTGAAATGAAGATGCACGGTTTGTGGCCCACCTATCGTTCTTAGCATCATCTCGCTTCCTTGTCTGCGCTCTGAGTAATGCAAGGCTGCCGTGCTGATAAGGTCAGTGCTGCCGTCCACTCGTTGCTCTGACCAAAGCTCTCTTCTCTCCAGCTTCACTCTGTCAGCCCATTTGTATTCATTTGCTTCTCCCAAAAAGGTCGTTTTGTGGACGGCGAGCAAATTGCTTTAGAGACCCTAAGTCTGAACCGTTAACAACGTTTCCTTGGGATTTAGTAGCGTCTGTGGGTAGCCGTAAAGCTCAATTTGCTTGATGCATCAGTGTATCAAGCCCCATCAAAGGCTGAAAGTTTGAGGGGACGGATGCAAAAGAGGTCACATTACCTTGGCCTCATAATGGGTGGCTAATAATCCCTGTGCTAGACCTTTGACTTGGCATAAAAAAACTTAAATACATAGTGTCACCATCCCGCTACATTCTTAAGGCCTCTTCCACAGCTGTGGCCGAAACTAAATTCGGCCCAACCCCTCTCACATATGGGCCTCAAACGTTTAATTAGGGTTTGCAGTCGGTCACATGTTTAGAACGCTGTATGCTTTGATTTATAGGTGAACATATGGGCAGTCACGCCCTACTGAAGTGTATGCATTTCTTTTTTCCTGTACCCTGACTGAAAGACTTGAAAATAGCTTGCTAATGGCCTGTGATTGGTCATTAGATGCAGAAGTTTTTAGGCTTTAGACAAGGTTATAATTTCGCTGTGGCCAATGCGTAATGCCTTTGACAGTGTTGGAGTCAGAAAGCAACTCGTGGCCTTGTGTTTGCATGTGTGCTTTAGAAAACAGTATACTAACAATCGTGAAATCAGATTTAGATGATTTATATCATCAATATTACAGGAATTTTGTTATTGATGTTAGATGTCATTACAAAAGCATCTGAAACCCTTTTTTTGTTCTAGAGCTTTTTTTAATGGCTTTCTTCAAATTTTTTTAAATCTTCAGTTTAATTCAGCTTGAATTTTTTGTGTATTTTTTTTATTCTCTTCTTCATTTTGTGTTTATTTCATTTTCATTGCAGGTCAGGAGGGTCTCGGCTTCAGTATTACATCACGAGATGTACCCATTGGAGGCTCTGCTCCCATCTACGTGAAGAACATTCTCCCTCGTGGCGCAGCTATTAATGATGGCAACCTGAAGGCTGGTGACCGGCTACTGGAGGTTAGAAGAACTTCAACCCCTTCATTTCCTCTTCACTATCAATTCAGCACAACTTTATTGCTGTCACACCTTTTTGTTCTTTGGTCACAATACTATAAAAAAAGACATATGACAACTATCAAAATAACATATTAAAGGGGCAGTTGTGGTCTTGGGTCATGGGTTCAAATCTTGTACTGGTGGTTACCCTGAGGTACCTTTGAACAAGGCACTGTCCCCATCATTGCTCCCTGGGTGCTGAATATAGCCATGTATATGAGTCAGATGCTGAGAATGTGGGGCAGTGGTGGCCTAGTGATTTGGGACTATCCCCTCGGATCAGAAGGTCATGGGCTCGAATCCCAGACCGTTAGGTTGTCTTTTGGGACAAGGTGCTGTCCCCAACACTGCTCCCAGAGCACTGGATCTGGCAGCCCATTGTGTGCTGTGCTGTGTGCTCACAATGGCAAATAGTCACTTTCACTTTACTTTTACTTCTAAAGCCTTGTTACTATATTTAATGAGACTTTTCAGGTATCTGTGCTTATTTTCCATGTATTTGTTTTTTTTTTTTGTTGTATTTTTTTAATGCTCGCATTGTAATACTTATATCTGTACTAATAACTCTTCCAACATTTGAACAGGTTATAGATATTAAAGGATGTAAATTGCTTATTGATAGCAGTTGATAGACGTGGAAGAAGGTGAGCAGTGAAGTTATTGTTTGTTGTTTTCAGGGAATTACTTTAAAAATTGTATCCACTGAATATATTTCAGTACTTTTTAGTTTTATTAGCGTGAAGAGGTTAAATCAGCACTTCAACCTTTTTTCTGCCTTCGCACAAATATTTGTAAAGAATTAATGTGCCTTTGTCACCTAAGCTGGAAACTGCAAGTTAAAACAAGGTAATAAATAAAGAAAGGCAAAGGTTGTCATGGATGACAAAATCAAGGTAATGAAAAACAAACATCTGTTCTTAACTGCTTTTTAAAACGATCTGTTGTGTTTGTCTTTCTGCTGTTCATTAAAGTTTTACTGCTACATCCAACAAAACTATAAAACTAAAACAAAAGGCAGTAGTACTTTTGGAATTGTTAATGAATGAGTTTGAGCAGCAGGAAACTTCTTTCTTTCAGGTTGCTTTCAAATAAATACACCATTCTTTTTTATGCATTTCCTGCTTCCTGGTACCCATGGCAACTTTTTTCATAGCACATCCTGTCTCAGCCATCTCCTTTTGTTTTTAGCTGCTGTGCAGAAGCACTCTGGCCTCACCCTACTACTAAAGAAAAAAAAGCACTGTAGGTGATGGGTGATTCACAGTGACAGGCAATCAGCAAAGGCCATTTGATTTGGTGGTGGAGCGAACCACCTGCTCGCTCCGGTGCAGCTGCTGGTGCCCGGTCCTGCTCTGTGGAGGCTGAGTCAGAGCTTTATTCTGGAGCGGGCTGAGTCATGAGGTCACCTTGCTCCAACTTTTCTCTGGGCGCCGCTCTGCATGCTCTCATCCTTCGTCAGCATCATCGCAGTCACGCTGGCCTGTAAATTATTACTCCTCTCCCTCCACATTTGGCTACACTGGGTTTGATTTCATAGCGGCAGGTTGTGGGGCGAAATGCATGAGTGGAAAGAAGAAATAAATTGCAAACTAGTTTGTGCTATAATGTCTAAACAATACAATTTCATGCCTTTTTTTCCCTCACTAAATCTTTAATATTCTATCCCTAATTTAACCCTTAAACCTCCAGGGGCTGTCATTGATCATGCTGTATATTCTCATTTTGCTAATTGCAATTAAGCAGTTCCGTAGTGATGCTCTACATTCTACTTTATTAAAGAATGGAATGCAGAGTAAATGGAAAAATAAATAAATAAATAATAAAACACAAATGTGCTAATATTTAAAAAGACTGAATCTACAACCTTAAGTCATTTTGGGGTTTTAGGAATTTTTGCACCTGACAAACTTTTGCACAGCATGCCCCAGGGCTCAGGAGATGAGGCAGAGAGCTGCGACTGTCATATTGAACCTGCACCTGTGAACTGTGTGTGTGAATTCTATTATTAGAGTTCATGAATACAGGCGGTGTGAATTAAAATGTCAAAAGAGTGAACCGCTTGAGGTTTGTCGTACTGGCAGAGCAGAGGAGACAAAAGTAACAAAAAGGCCAAAATTGGAGCTGAGGATTATTTGCCATGAAATGAGTTAAGACTTGCAGTCTTTAACGGTTGACTATTAAAGTTCAAGACTAATGTAGACAAAGTGCAAGATTAGCTATGTGTCTCAATACTTTGGATTACTCACTGCTGCCCTCTGATGGTCTTCAAGGACCTTTCCGACGTTAGACCTACCACGCGTTCTCATCTAACGCTTGGTAGGCTGAGGAAAGAGCAGGAGTGTTAAGAAATCTATTAGAGAGTAGGATCGAGAAGTTTGCACATTTCACAGAACTAAGCTTTACTTTGTATCTCCATGGCTAGGTGAATGGAGTGGACCTGAATGGGAAGTCTCAGGAGGAAGTGGTCGCCCTGCTCCGCTCCACTTCGATGGGAGGCACTGTGAGTCTGCAGGTTGTCAGACAAGAGGACACCTTTCTGCCTCGTGAAGTGGTGAGACAAACACTCACATGCACCCCCACTTTCTCACTTTTGCAGTTTGCATCGTAGGAGTAATTATTATTGAGTCCTACTTCTTTAATTAGGCGCACGCCTAACTAGCTGCTTTGACTTGCTTGCTCTCCATCGCTCCAACAGCCCAAAAAGCCTTAGTGGGGTCAGGTGATCATCAGGTGATCATTTTTGCAGGACAGAAATACGAATGCGACTTATCTCAGAGGTACTGGATGGAGATCGATTTCTCCAGAGATTGTCAGCTTTGTTTTCTTAGTCCTGATTAATGCACGCTGGAAGGGCAAGGCACCTTTCACTCCCATCAAGCAAAAAGAAAGGTGTGAGAGTGGAAGCCAAGGACTGTTTCGCATGCTTAAAATCACCTGCACTCATCTTTTCAAAAAGAGACGGTAATCTTGTAAAAGAGGAAGGAAGGCAGTGGTAGAGAGTACGGTGCTGCTCGACTATGAGATGATGTAGAGAACTCTTTCAGGCAGAAGGGTTCTTTCAACATTTCCTTCTAAAGCATGACCTGATTTAAAGCGTTCACATTTTGCTTAGTCTCCTCCCTTCCTCCCTCTCTCTAATTCTGTTTCTCTTATCATTTCCCCCTCACTCTCTCGACGACACACTTTACACATTAGTTGTAATGTGAAACATAAGTGTGTAATAAAACTACTATTCTGCTCTTTGCCTCACTTTCTTTTCTTCTCCTTTTCTGACCTTTTCCCTCCCTCTCTGTATCTCTTTCCTTTTCCATATCTACCTCTTTCCATTTCTCTATCTCTCTCTGCCTCACTTGATTTTCCTATCTCCCTCTCTGCCTCGCTACCCTCTCTCCTTCTCCTCTACTCTTCTTTTATATTTCCCTCCATCTGTTTGTTCCTCTGCCCCTGCCTGCCTCTCTCTTCTCTCTCCAACATGTTTTTTTTTTCTCTGCCTTTCTCCTTTGCTCCTTTCCTCCATTTGTTCTTTCCTCTTTCCATCTCTGCATCACTTTTCTTCTCAGTCTGTGACTCCATTGCTTTTCTTTTTTTCTTTTCTTCCTTGCTTTCTTTCTTCCTTCCTCCCACACAAACTTTTTTGTTCATTTTTGTCTTTGAGACAGAAGGAGAAATGGGATAGAGAGAAGGATAGAGGTAGACGGACAAAGAGTGGTTGGAGGCTTCATTACTCTCATCGCCACATTAACATTCTTGAAGAGTCAGCTCTGGCTTCTCAGCAAGCCCATTTCAGCATTAAAGCATCTCAATAATCCATACACTCATGTTCATAAAAATCAAATTAGTGAAACTTCGCTCCATAACTGACTATGACTGCACACATTACATTTTGTAAAATGGTTCTGAGGTGGACATTAAGCTGGTTGGGTAGATGTGTTGGGGCAGACTATTGTTCTTGGCCACTTCAGAGCTTACTAACACCTAGTGATTCTTTATTTACATTTACATTTGGGGCATTTAGCAGGCGCTCTTATCCAGAGTGACTTCCATGTCCTAATTACACGGACAGTCCTCCTGGAGCAACTCAGGGTTAAGGGTCTTGCTCAGGGACCCAGTGGTGGTAGTGCCACAGCTGAACTTGGGACCTCTTGAGCCATAGGTCCATAAGCAAGTACCCACCACTAGACCACCACCACCATCAATCACCACTATTTAACTGATTAACTTTTGTGAGAATTGTACTAGACTATTAAAAAAAAATGTCCAGAGGAAACTTTTTCATGACTGTAGGTACCTGTGGCATCACTGACTGTGGCCTTACACTAAACAATTAGACATTGATCACTTGGGAGTCCCTGCATTTGTTTTCATTTTACATTGTTCACCATCATCTACAGTCACAAGTCCTACTCAGGAACAAAGCACATTGATCTCTGGAGCATTTAATCTGTGGAACCAAGACAGATAAACAGATCACTTGCTAATTAGTGCCTTTCTAACACAATGAGTCCACCTTCCTCAGAAATGCAGCTCCAGAAGAATGGATGGCATTAACAGCATCACCCAAGATGTTATTTATTTTCTTCCTGCTGCTTTGTGCATTTGATTAGCCTTCTCCTGTGCCCATGGGAGTGCTGCAGAGTCTTCGGGCAGATGCTCCTCAGCAGAGGCAGTGACTTATTGATAAGGGCGTCAGCTCTAACCTTTACTCACAGTGTTGGGCGGTCCGATGGGAACAGCTGAAAAATGAGCTCTGACGCCCCCACCCAACCCCTAGCCATCCGGGAGAGAGAGGCTGGAAAAAAGAGAGAAGTGTGTGAAGCTTCAGTGAACTCCAAAGAAGCTGGGATCAATGGAGCGATGCCCTTGAAGAGTAGTGGAGAGGTGGTTTAAGCTGATGGGAGGAGGAAAAAGTGCCAGGTGTCATGAGGACACAGCGGGGTTATGTGAGGTGACCGATGCTCAAATCTTGGCTCAGTGAGGAATTGCCAGACTGGACTCGTCCTGTGACCCCTTTAATCCTTGTAGTCGCTGTTGTGGGACAAAGAAGGAAACCTAATAGGTGCTTCCCCGTTGTTGACAAGGTCTAAGTTTTCCTGGAAATACACTGCCAGTAGAAGTTTTGGGGACACTTATTTGTTTTTTCTGAAGTCATTTTCGTATTTTTTTTAAATCTCTCTGTCTCTCATTCCTTCTCCCTCTCTTTTTGTGTACTCTACTTGTTCTCTTTCTCTTAACAACAGTTGATGGATGAAAGGGTGAATGTGTCCCTAAGTGAAAGTATGATTGATGACAGGAGTGAATTGGGTTTGCCCTTTTCCCTTCTTTGCTAAGGTCCCCCATTGTGTATTAAGCATTTCAGCAGCAGCAGCAAGAGGAACTGTAATGCAGGGAGGTTAACGATTGCTTGAAGGAAGGGTCGTTGTTCTTTGTTTGGTGCAATGAAAATTCCTTAAAAATACACTAAAACGCACGAGCGAGTTGCAGAGGCGTAAAATAATTCATTTATTTCATAAATGCATTTTATTTACAATGTATTCAAGAAAAACAGATAACCCTTCCTTATTTGTGAGTGCAAGTAAGTTCAGGTTTGGGTTTGGTTGCGGTTTTAATTTAACAGCTGTCGGTTTATGTTGAGACAGGTCTCGAAGCCGCAGGTATGATTAATTTCTTAGCTAAACTGACAACATTACTACATTAAAAATAAAGCCTTTTTTTCCCTTCTTGGCCCGATGAATCGCTTTCAGTGGTTTTAACCACAACATACAGTTTCAGTGCTTTAATAACTAATAAAATTATGCAGTCAGCATTATTAAGAACCACATCTGCCCTTAATGTGAAGAGCGACTTTGGTGGACATGAAGCTGAATGTTAAAGGTAGGATATAAAGGTCCATATACACTTTATATCTTTTCACTTTTACATGTATGTTTCTTACAGAACTGGACATCACCAGTGCAAATCACCAAAGATTACCCTCCAAAGAAACCTAGGTGTCCCCTTTTGGGACATTGCGTTCGTCTGATCGGGGTTTCTCAAATACTGTAGTTTTAAAATGACCTTATAAGGAGATTTAAACTATATTGAGCTCATCTTTTAGATTATTTGTTTAAGAGATGTAACCTGTATTCTTTATGAGGGTTGTAAATCTCCTGGAAGAATCTTCCCTGATGTTCAGACATGAGCTTTTTTGGCTCTTGCTTTTTTTGGCTTAGGTTTGGTCTGAGGGCCTTAATGTATCAGAATTTTTTCTTTTTATGGAGTGGATGCAGAGCCGATATCTCAGGAGATGCTGGAGGAGGAACTGGATCACAAGGAGGCAGAGAGAGGGAGGCAGAGATAGAGAGAGAGACGGAGAGGGAGAGTTAAAGCAGCAAGTTCTTGGCAGAATGTTGATAGTGAAGCAAAGGGAGAGACAGAGCTGGGCTAAAAATCACTGCTGTTAATAAAGTCCAAAAAACAAAAATAAAACGAGCATATCTGCTGTGAAATACGGGACGTGTGGAGACAGACACGCTTCACTTGATGAAATCTGCCTCCCCGCTTTGTAGTGACATGCGCTTCAAGGTCCGACACACACGCTCCGAGGCCGCAGCTACTCGCATCTGAATAATTCATGTCCACAAAGGCAATTACCTGACACACTAATGCAGCCCACGGCAGAATAGGGAGTGTGAGAGCATTAAAACAGCTCAGTACATACACATACACACACACACACACACACACACACACACACACACACACACACACACACACAAACACACATACACGGCTCTGTTGTGTAAACAAAAAAGGGTGCCAAGGGCCACATGACCACAGTTGGTCATAATTTATCGTCCCATTTTATCTTCCAGTGTGTGCTGCTGCGAGGGAGTCTGCGCTCCTGCACCGTTTAGTCTGGTACTAAAATGCAGCGACAGGTTCAGATTGTATATTCGCTCTCTCTCTCTCTCTCTCTCTCTCTCTCTCTCTCTATTTCTACAAAATAAATAAGTCAATATCATGCCTTAGCAAGCACGCTGGATAGAAAAAAAAAGAAGGGAAAAAGAAGTGAAAGAATGAATCCTCGTAGAACAGGGTTCCTAAATTCTGATGGAAACTGACAGCACCCAATTTTTTCACCTGTTCAGTTGCCTAACTAGGGGAACAGGTTGCCACAACTAATGAAAGTTTGCCCAAACCCTGCCTCTTTTCTATTTCTATATTTAGGGCTGGTAATGAGAAAAGGCTTCATACATTCCTGTACTTTTATAGACTTGACAGGCCACAAAAGAATCTCTATCAAACAAGGGCGCACTCTCTTTTTAGGTTGTTTGGCAGTCTTGCAAGGACATTTTGTCTGCACTCCTCTGAGGTCAATAACAGTCTAAAATCTGGCTCGAATGTCTGTCCTGTAAAACTGTAGAGGTTTAATGAATTATTAATTATAAAAGTACATTTAATGCTGTTCAGTAGTTCTAGGACACTGATTTGAAGCAAATGGTAGCAGATGTGAGGAAACTAATTTTACTGTTTTTATAGAATAAAAATTCAACATGCTATATTTATAAGTGGAACCTTGGAACTCTAGATGATGCTCATATCACCAATTTCAATGTTTAATGCAACCTTTCATTTTTTTTCAACTTTTGTCAAATATTAGAACTGATGTGCTTCTCTGTGATCCATTGGATTTGTTTATAAGTAGTAATTGTTTGGTAGCAATTAATTAATTAATTAATCATTACAACATAGGACATAACATAATTATAACAGAATAGGACTTCTTATCCTTTTTAAGAGTGATCCTCTTGCATTGCATGCTTTTAATATGCAGTAAAAGCGGGATATTGTTTCTTTAGCCTTGCTTTTTTTAGGCGATGACTGTATATTACAGCTTCTTAATCATCGTTGTATTCACTACTTAATCATCTGGTATGTACAAATTTCTCATGTGCACTAAATGCAGCATTAGAGCAGGGAGAATACTAACCTAAGGAGGGCAGTGGTACTCCAGGACCAGGCCTGGGAACTACGGACTTGGAAAATATAAGTCTTTGTTGAACTGCTGGCACAACGTGTCCATTATGGACATCAAGTTGCTGATTAATTAAAGATGTGCTAGATATTTATCATATTGTTTCTGTTTTGGAAATCCCACCTGTTCGAACATGCATCTTCTTGGTCCATAGGCGAGAACCCTACCGCTAGACCACCACTACCACCCCTAACTGGGCACTACTGTCTGCCAGAGTAATTTTATTCTGGTGAAAAAGGAAGAATTCCCTGAAAGTTTAGAAATTCTCCTGAAATCTTTGTTTAACATTATTGAGATTGATAGTATCAATATAAAAATATATAAGGACTATCTACGGGTCTTTATGGCATCTCTGATACTTACAAACATCACGTGCCTTCTGTATTAGATTACACTATTGCTATGTTCTCCTCATGTTGGAGCACATCTCCAAGACTGCTGTTCGTTAATCCCAAATCTGAGTGCAACTTGTTGAAACGGCCTGTCCTGATGCAAAGCATCTTCCCACACTGTAGAAAAGATGACAGATTGAGAGGCTGCATCGCCTCGGTTTAGCAGCATGCAGTAATTAAACACTGCATTAAAGTCCGCTTTATGATCAGATCAGAATTGTCACAGATCCATTAGAAGCTGGTACTGCCAAGCAAAGAGAATCTTAATTGCGCAATTAATTTGAGCGTGCAGTTCCACTGACAGTTGGATTTATGGTTTCTGTCGAGGCAAACTTCAGACAAATGTCTGACAGCTTCTATTTTAATATCTGCTGTTCAGGCCCTTCTGCTGGTGCGGCAGTGTATGAGCACCAGGCCTAACCGCTGGACCTTTTCCAGGGTTTGAATCCAAGCGGTGTGCACTTACTTAAACTTCTCCAGCGTCTGTAAGCAACATATCAGGCTATTAGATTTACAGTAATCAGATAGTACAGCTTAGTGTCCTCCTTTGAACATATTGAGAATGGTCCTAAATAATTCCAAAATATTAAGCAGGCTATGTAGATTTGTCAAGGAAGGGAGGGGTTGATGGAAGTAGCTTTTTCTAAAAATAAAGATTTCCTTTTTTGTATAACTTCCATGATTTGTGCCATGAAGCAGTTTTAAATGGCTTGCGATTCTTTGTTTGCTTCAAAAACAAGCACTCCTTTGTTTGATTTCCAAGTCATTGCAGTGGACCTTTACAGCACATACTTTCTCAAATGGTCACAATTATTCACAGTAGATGATATCTCAGTTCCCCGAATAACTTAATAACACACATACACACCACACCAGCACACTCACAGCTTCTCCACAGCCTAAAAGAAAGGTCAGGTGTCGATATTTCTGGCACTAGGGCATTTCCTCTGTGTGCTGGATGCCTCCGCTGAATGCGAGGGACGAAAGGAGTAAAACTCAGGAAAACAAATGATTAAACCGAGGAGGCATGTGGTTAACTCCTAAAGAGCGTTTTATCTGGGCTTCTGATGAAAAAGCAGAGGGTAAATTTAGCTTAGGAGAATATTAAATTATATTAACTTCAATCACGCTGAATTGTCTCGGCTGACTGCGGCTGAAGCTTGCTGAAGAGTGGATCGGGCTGATTGTGGGCAGACACGACTTTATCTGAGTGGACCACTGATGAGGGCAGAGTGACCGCCAAAGAAGTAGCAATTCGAAAGAAATGATGGACAATCAATCAAGCTTTGCCTCACTCCAGATGTCTAGGGTTTGCTCTTTTGGTTTTGGACTAGATCTGTGGGGATCATGTAGCTTTTATTAGAGAGTTTGTTGATGAACGCTAAAAACAGCTACATTTCTCATGTACTCTGTTCACTCACTATTGGACTAGAAAGTAAGATATACTGTCAGTACTGTACCACCATGTCAATACCACCCTCATGATGTCCGCAAACCACCCAATGTACATGCATTTAGAGATATTTACATACTACTTATATTTACATACTCCTCCCACCCTTTTAAATGGGAGTTAGGAGTATTTTATATTTAAATTGGTCTATATTGTGAATAATGCACAGTAAACAATAGGCCAGTTGTAAGAGCTCGTTTACAGATATTGGTCTTAAAGGCTCAGTATAAAGATATTCAGCAGTTTTTGATACACGGAATAAATGATAATTTCTCAAATGTTAATTAAAGGAAAATGTTAGTTTGTTAGTTTGTTTGTTTAATATATAAAATATGGTGTCGGAATCACAGTATTTGTTTGATTACCTGGCAACCTGGCATGTTTTAAGGAGGAATTAGTCATCCACTCTTCCATTTTGTTAAAAAAGGATACGGGCTTCCAGTGTTTTTAGCTACATTACCTCTGTAACTCCAAATAAAAATAAACTTCATACATCAGATATTTCTGCATAATTCACTACAATTGAAGGAAGGGGACCGCTCACTGATTTTCTGCTAATTATTATTCTTTTTTAAACCACTGCATCCTGCATTCATTTTAAAAATGGTGTTAATTAGATTTTTCTCTTTATTATTCTTTCCTTGGGGAGACAGAAAGCATCCGCCAGAACTGATTTGTCAGCTGTTTCCATTGTGCGGTCTTAATGGGCGTCTTTTCAATTCCATCCCAGGTTTGGCCTGTCCTGCAAAGCTGCAGAGTGAGAGCCAACTTCAGGATGATCTGAGACAAAAGTTGACCGCCAAACTTCTGGTTATTTATTAGGGATTGCTGCTCAGGGCTGTAATGAACGGGGCCGTAATCTGTAGTCTCAGAGAGGTGTGTCCCGCCTGCTTTAATATAATTAGCTGTCTCAGAGAGTTATGCTTTTAAGTTTGCAGCTTTACAGTGAGGATGAGGTCATGTTCTGCAAGTTTTGCTTACAAAGTGCAAAAATGAGACGGCCACTTGTCCTCCTATACTCCTCTGCAGCACTTTCAGCCAAATGCTCAGTTTCAGGTGTCAGCGTGACGCTGTTTGCTAACTCTGCTTTAGATCGAGGGGGCAAGGCTGAGTCTGAGCCAAAATGGCAGCAGTCAGGATCACTCTGGGAATTGGCAGCCTTGTGTCTTTTTGACAGTGTATGAATTAGCAGGTTGGGTAGAACCTGAGCTTTCTCGCTTCAGCTGAATGATATGGTGCTGAGAGTGAAAGTGCTCTTAATTAAACGCTCTGCCACTCTCTCAGTTTGTGTTTTCTGAAGTCGCAACAGGACCACAATTTTAATTTCCTTTTTTTTTTTTCTCTTTTTTTTCAATTTTTCTTATCTACTGACCTTTACAGACCTGGGGAACCTTTGATGTCAACAGTTGTTTGTGTTTGTCTTTTTTTTTTAATGCATAATTTCCTAAATTTTATTAACATCTCGTATCAACAGGTTTGTTATTGTACTTGTGCTTTTTTCCTTTAGCTGCTGCAGTTTAAAATCAGAAAAGTAGTAAAAGACGCTTAACACAGATGCTGAACGCTTATTAACAAACACTAGAAGCAAAGTCACCCTTTTTTCCATAATTACAATCAAAAATCACAAAGAGGAGTAGACACTACCCATTTCATCAGGCATCCAAATGCCTACATGATGTGAAGAATCACCTGTCGCTGTTGTTGCCCCCAGAATTGGGTTATTATTGACTATTTTTAGTGTTTGTTAGCCTTAAACTAGACAAAAGAAGCAAGATTTGCTCTAACTAAACTTTATCTAGGGCGGCATGGTGGCGCAGTAGGTAGCACAGCGAGAAGGTCCTGGGTTTGATTCCCAGGCGGGGCGATCTGGGTCCTTCCCGTGTGGAGTTTGCATGTTCTCCCACTGGGATTCCTCCAGGAGTTCCGCCCAAAGACATGCATGTCAGGCAGATTGAAGATGCTAAATTGCCTGTAGGTGTGTTCAAGTGTGTGTCTGTATTTGTGTGTGTGTGTGTGTGTCTGCCTGCCCTGTGATGGACTGGCGACCTGTCCAGGGTGTTTCCTCACCTGTCGCCCTGTGAGAACTGGGACAGGCTCCAGCTCCCCTGCGAACCTTATTAGGACTAGCAGCTTAGAAAATGAGTGATTGAGAGAATAAACTTTATCTGGGCTATGTGGAAACTTTTTTTTAGTATTTACTATAGTATTTATTTAAAAATCATACTGTATTTTTACCCTGTTCCTGTATGCCGCCTAGTTTGGAGGTCCTTAGCATTTTGGAGGCCGTTAACATCAGCGTTTCCCCCCAAATCTCAGGCTGAACCTGCCTTTAGGTTTATTTTTCAGTAATTACATAGAAGGCAAACTATGGGAGTTATTTCTAAACTATAAAAGTCTGTCATGGAAATCTGGACTACCTGGAGGTTAATAAATAAACATATAGTCACTTTCAGTGTATAATAAAATATTAAATGGAAATATGCTTCGAGGTTTCTTTACAAAACTGCAACAGCTGACAACTGACAAAAGTCCAGTCTTGCCAGTAATGCCAGAGCCCATGCATCTTATCCCTTTGTTATGTCAGCATTATTCAGCCCTCCTACATTAAAGGTTAAAACCTTTAGGCAAAAATAGTTTTGCCTTTTGGAGAATTTAAGCATTTCGCTCTCTTTAATGAACGTAGGCAGATTCTGAAGCAAAGTAGACCCGTATTAGTGGATAGTGTTTTTATGTTGAACAGGTATTTTTGTTTCATACCTTGTTGAAAAACAAGGTAATCGAACATTCAGTAGAAAACTAAACTTTAGACGGACAGTGAATTTGTTGGGTGTAATATATTCTTTCGTTAGGAGGGAAGCGAAATGCATTAGGCCTTAAACTGCATGCCAAGTGCCTTTACAAAGGCCTTATCCAGACCCCTCCACTCATCCAAAAGAGAGTGGTTTGTGATGTTCACCAGCAATCGCCTACATTTTCTTCTCCTTGTCTCCTTCTGATTGTTCTGGGGCCATAAAACCAGTGTGACTTTTCGAAGGTTGGAGCGCCAATCAAACATGGTGCTTTGTCTGGTGCCCCTGCTGGTAAAATTGCCCCCACGCCCTTCCATTACCCACGCTGGGGACGTTTAACTTCAATTGCCTGTTTGAAACCTTTTTTTTTTTTTTTATCCTTTTCTGCAATCGTACCCTTGTTTTCTCGAACCACCCAACGTTCTTTCTCTTTCCTTCCACTTACACATTCCCTTTTTTGCCATTTGATGATGAGCACCTGTATTGTCTGAGTGGGCTTTTACTGGCTGCGTTCGGAGCCTGCCAACCCAAAAGTCATGCCAGGTTTGGAAGCAGGAACCGAATGCAGCCATGATTAAGCCTAATGTCGCCAAGAGCGCCGGAAGACAATAGCATTCCATCAAGTACTTTTTTTTTTTTTTTTTGAACACCCATTTAGATGTGCCACCTGTTTTCGTTTAGTACTTTTTTCCAGCAGCTGCGGCAGTAATTACCTTCTCTGCTCATATGGAGGAGCTTTGCAGCGTTATTGTTAAGCAGCAATAAACAAGCTGGTTCGGGCCATTTAGAGAGACACGCATGGCCTCTTGCAGAAAAACTCTGCTCAGGCTCAGAGAGCACACCCAGACAGGAGCTCCCGTGATACGCTTTGTTCAGATTTTGTCTTTGATCGCAGGGTGTCTTCATTTCACACCAGTGGCTGTTTGCCAGTCAGAATCTGTATCATCAGATGTGCTATGCAGATGCTAAAACCGCCACCACACTAAAACTGTGCTGCATTTTTAGAGGCTCTCACCTGGCTTGTTCTTCACCTATGTTTCAGTCAGCTGGTTTTAATCCTTAGCTGTGTTTTAATAGTTATTCATTGTCTTTTTTGTCCCATATGCAGTTAATAAAATGCTGATAATTAATTGCATCGGGAGGAAGTGAATCACATCCTGTGAGCACTTTGGAGGGCAGGGGGATTTTATAGAATGTGGTCATGTGGCAAACATCGTGCCACAGTAATTTGAACCACAGCAGCTGTTTCGGCTATCACACTGTTTAGGAAAATAGTTGTTTGAATGGGGGTTAATTGTAGAAATTTTGCAGATATTTTCCAAAAAGCATTCCGTCAATGTGTGATTCATAATCACAGTTTACTTGTTCATCTTGAAATAACCCGAAATCATTTCAGCCATAAGGACTGCTCTGTTTAGTCACTGTTACAAGGTCTGTGCCCTTTTCAGTCTTTTCCTCTCTCTCCCTAATTGTACCTGGAAGCTGAGAAATGCACATTAGTTGGAGGTGTTTAATATGCACTCTTTATCTGCAGTCGTCGGGGCAGAGAAACAGCGGCAGGATAATTCATGTAACAATACTTATCATGCACAAGCCCTCTTTGCAATTACATCCTTGACTGATTTCTTTTAGGCACTTAAATTCATTTCCAATGACCTTTATGTCTTCTCCCCATTTGGGCAAGAGAGCAGGAAAAAAAGGCAAACGTTGCTAATTGTTTCTGGCCTGGATGTGTCAGTAGTGTCGTAAAGGTTGTGTGGAAGAGGAAAAGGTGTCATTTTTGTTTTTTGTTCACTTTTCATTCTTTCTCGACCAAGTTAGATCTCCGCATATATTATTCCAAAATACCATACATTCCAAAAATGTTTCAAAATGAATATTTCACTAAAGTAGGAAAGAACTAAAATGTTTACAAATCAGATTTGTATTATTTTATTATTTTATTTGGAGCTGTTTTTTTATTGTTAAAAACCTTGATAGTGCCCATGCCAAGCCTGTAGAGAATTCTGAAAATTTGCCCGAACCACCAGATGAACACCTTGTCATCAAATGTTCTGTATTATAAAATGTGATATAAAAATCTGCTGTTGTGTGGAACCAATGGGATGCCCTGGGAATCAGATGTTACTGGAGATTTTCCATCTCGCTCGTGAGGGCTTCCCAAGACTTTACACTTGTGTTGTACCAACAATCCAGTGTGGCATCATCTCTGAAAGCTCAAGCTTACATCAGCCCTGAAACTTCACACCTGAGTCATTGGTGAAAGCTCCTGGTTGCATCATGCAAGAAGTGAAATGAATGTTCCTCTGGAGAGAAAGGGAGAGTGTTGGGTTTTTGAGTTTACCATCCAAAGGCTGAGTGTGTGGACAGTATGGTAATGCAAAGAAGGATGACAAGGATGGCAACCGCACTACCTTCACCTCCAGTTATTCAGAGTCCAGTTTTTATTTGAGAGCCATCAGGGTTGCCATGACGACAGTAGTGGAATGTGATGGTGGTGGATGAATGCAGTAAAGCCTGTGTGTGTATGTGTGAATATGAAAAAGAGTTAGAGAGAGATGATTATTGTGAGAAGGAGGAAGATAAGGGCTTCACCTGAATGCTTGGCTGCATCCTGATAACTCAACCCCCTTTCAGGGTTCCACACACTGCAGCTGTGAGGGGCAGATGATCATTTTCTCAGATATTCTGTGTGTGGGTGTGACTAGGTGTGTGTGTGTGTGTGTCGGTGCTTCATAGTTACTCACTTCCAGCAGTGCATTAATGAACTTCTCCATGTGAATGTTACCATTAGAAGTTGCACTTAGGACCAACCATAGCGAAAAACATTCAAAACTCTTGAAATTAATACTTTTTTTTCTTCCCTTACATTTTTCTTTTATTGCTTGCATTACAACAAGCAGGAAAAACACATGTTGATACAATGTGTAAAATATAAATGTAATGCATGTGATATAATGTGTACTTCATTATGTAATTACACTAGTTGTATACTATAATATTGCTTTATAGTTGTAGTTAAAATAAGTGTTGCAAAACAATCAAATGTTAAGACTTTTAATGGGTTAAAATGGTGTTAATTAAAGGATCTTGATGGCAGCAGGTTTCCTAGAAGTCTCTGCTCTCCAGTCTGGACTGCTGTTGCTGCTGGAGTTTTCCCTTAAGCTCAGAGGGGTGCAGCTCTGATTGGTGCTGTGATCAGCGGGAGGCTTTACCTGCTCCACAGGAAACCACTGCATTGGGAGCTTCATATGTTGTCACAGGGCAATTGCTCTTTATCCTACTCTTCTGCTGCAACATGCATAGATCTCCTTTTCATAAAGCCGCTCCAAGATGTTTGGTGGGGAATCACATTAAAAAGAACTTATGTGCTGTGTTTTATTCATGACTTGTGAACAGCTAAACATTCAGTAAACTCAGTGGAGCAATAGCCTCAATGGCGTGCTGCATGTGAAAAATTTGGCTATTGTAATGTCAGTAGATAGCTCTTGCTTTAGAGTGTCTGATGTGCTCTCGGGTATAGTGTATATTATGTTTGTCAAGTGGGGATGATGAATTTCTATCTCCCCTGTCTCTCGCTCACTCTCTAACTCTTTGCCTCTCTCTCTCTTCTCTCTGCTCTCTGCTCTCTCCCTCTAGAAAACAGAGGAGGATGATTTGGTGCTGACTCCTGATGGAACAAGGGAGTTCTTGACACTTGAAATTCCTCTGAATGACTCTGGTTCTGCAGGGTTAGGAGTCAGTGTCAAGGGCAACCGTTCCAAGGAGAACCACGCAGACCTGGGCATCTTTGTAAAGTCCATCATCAACGGAGGAGCTGCATGCAAGGCAAGGAGCAGCTCCCTCATTGGCTGCTTGATCCAGTGCGCTGACCTGAATGATTTATTCTGACAATTTAGCATTTTCTATAATGACACGCCTGTTTTTGCTCAGTCTGCCAGTTTATTCTGTTTGTCTTGTACCTGCTTGTGTTGCCGTTTTATTATAAATGCTATCCGTATTAACATAATTTATACATATGCATGTAGCCCATCTTTTACTGCAATATATATTCCCCCACTACCCAAACGATCAATGGAAACTGACGACTGACTGTGAGACCACTTTCAGCCTTGCAGTGTCACTGATACGGCAGTGGCATGTCACAGTGAGTTGTGCTAGTACAAGTGTTTCAAGCCCAACAGCGCCTCTGAGGTTCTTAAGTTTAAATTGGAGTTAAGAAAAGACCAGAAACCAAAATGTTTAGCCAGCAACCTGTGGTCAGAAATGACCAGCGATGATGGGAGAAGGGAGGACTAATGTTAATTGAGTGGAAGAATATGAGCTTTAGTCTCGCAGGTGTGCAGACAAGGTGTGATGTGTTAAAGTGTCCAGTTTTCACACTGTTAGTTGTAACTACTACCAATACCATGTGTTTTTTTTTTCATATTTATAATAATATAACCATGTTTTTTATTGTTGTGTGTTCCCAGGATGGCCGCTTGAGAGTGAATGATCAGTTAATAGCTGTGAATGGAGAATCATTGCTTGGAAAGACCAACCAAGAGGCCATGGAGACTCTGCGCAAGTCCATGTCAGTGGAAAGCAATAAGAGAGGCATGATCCAGCTAATAGTGGCCAGAAGGATCAACGAGAGGAATGAAGTGAGTGTGTGTATGTGTGTGTTCATGTCTGCCTGCTTATCTATCTATCTATCTATCTATCTATCTATCTATCTATCTATCTAATGGTCTGTCTGCTTGCCTATCTATCCATCTATCTGTCTGTCTGTCTTTCTGTCTATCTATCTGTCCATCTGTCTATATGTCTATCCATCCATCCATCCATCCATCCATCCATCCATCAACCCACCCACCCACAAAAACTGGGTATAATATGCAAATTACAGCATATTTGTGTCTGTTCTTAACACATTCTTCTCGTTGAAATCAATGGTGTTTTTGACCTATTTAACTGTAATTTGTCCCCTCAGTATGCAGAGTCTGTTATTTGGGAAGATCAGGGTCAGTGTGCAGCAAGACTGCTTACAGCAAACCTGACTGACAGACTGTATCCCGTGCCGTGAGCAAGTTAGTCAGGCCCTGACTGCAGAAAAAGTTCTTATCAGGCAAGCACAGTGTTGAGCTAGAGGGAGTGAGAGAAATGAGACGAAAGAGAAATGTGTCAAAAGATCGAAAGCAATTCTGATGTCTGAAATTCTCAGGCTGATATGAACTGATAAGAGTTTGCTCTATGAAGTATCAGATATCCATATTTATTTATTTATTTTCATTCTTTTCTTAGATCTCTTTCTCATTTCTTCACATTTGAGTATGTCATTTTTTTCTCGACATCGTTTTTTATTTTCCTTGAATGTTTATCAGAACCTTTCAGTCTGTGAAAGATTTAAATAATACATCCAGTTATATTAAAAAAAAAATAAATAAATAAAAAAAAAAATATATATATATATATATATATATATATATATATATATATATATATATATATATATAATATACATACAAAGTCTATAAAATACTTAAATACTTTAAATATTCCCTTTTTTTTATCTCAAACTTATTTGTGATGTTCTGGTATTTTTATCTATGTTTCATGCAAGGCAATACCCCTCACACATTGCAAAATGGGTAAAACACTTTAAAACACTAAAACAAAAATCTGAGTACCTTGAAAAGATCAGCCTTTAATCTTGATCTCAACCTGATCAAAATCTCTGGGCAATAATTTCTGATAAAATTCATGGCTAAGAAACTCACTGCAGTTACCAAACTGGAAAAGAGTGGGACATGAGTGGCACAAAATCAAATCAGGGCACAGTGTCAGAAATTGATGATGTCCTGCGGGCATAGATGTGCTGAAGTCATTCAAAGCACAAGACCTTTGTGCCTCTACACTTCCTAGTATAGAGTGATGTTTATGATCTAGAATTAGTCATCCTTCACCATAACCTCATTAATGTTCCTGTGGTTCAATCGGATATTCACAGCAATGTCCCCACATCTACTGAAAAGCCGGTAGTTACTGGAGCTAAGAGGAAACAAAATCTCCATGACTACCCTTGGATTCAGAGGAAATTTTAGATGTGTCTGCCGACCTCTGGACATATCATGTATTCAGACAATAGATCTCTTCTGTGAATGTTTTTAGTTGGAGGGGTGAATTATTTAAAAAATTGTCAGTTGTTTTGTGAACCTTGTAAAGATTTGGGAGGAGCTGAGGAATGATGTAGGAACACACTTTAGTGATCTGTATATTTGTGTATGCAGATGTGTGTTGGAAAAGTGATTTTGAGAATTACACACACAAATATATATATATATTTTTTTGGAATTGTAGGTAGATTGAGTTAGATGACTTTCAGGGGAAAATCGATGCTTAAAAACAAACTAGACATACAAATAATCAATTATTAGTTGCTATTACTGCCTGTACAAAGCCAAAGGGTATCCAGGGCATTCATCCCTTTACATAATAAATAATTTACATTGGTTTCATGTACCTTAATGGGTAACACCAATCCGAGTTGAGCCTGCTAACACAGTCTGTTCGGTCTGGATGATGGGCAGGTAGAGTAAACCACTATTGCTGCAACTGTACAAAGCAACACGCATCCTCACAGTGTTTATACAGTGCAGCGCATCTTCCTACTACCTGTGGGGGCCAAGACACACAATTCACACACACACACACGCACACACACACGCACACACACACACACACACACACACACACACACACACACACACACACACACAGTCTGGATCAAGTCTATTTAGCATTTCATTGGTTATGATTAGTGCCCCTTGTTGGACCCCATACTGTGTTCCTCTTCCATCAAACACAGACAAACACTGACACACACACACACACCCCGTTATTTAAAGCAAGGTCACCAGTCCCCTAAAGAAGTGCCCTACTGCAAGGTCACTTCTCATCTGTCTATCAAATGCTTGGTGAAGTTTTTGGTTGTTCGCCCCACTGTACTAAATCTGTCCTTAGCACAGTCAGAGACCTACAGCCCAAAGCCCTTCAGTGGGACTGGACCCCTGCTGTGTGAAGACCACTGGAACTAGAGAGAGAGAGGAGCAGAGAGAGAGCAAGAGAAATAGAGTGTATTGCCTGTAGGGTATTCGAGGCCTGCTCTTTGCTGTTCTGTGATGAGCAGCAGTTTGCTACTGTCACACACAGCAAATTCAGGAGCACACAGGCCAACATTCAGATGAATAAGATCCATCACTGTCTGCTAACCTAGCCTGCCTAGCTGTGCGTGTGCTCATCCCCCTATACACACACTCAGAATCCCCTCCCAACACACCTTTTTACTATCTGTGATTTTTACTCAGTGCCTTTTATGAGCCTTTACTTAAGACAGTCACTTATAGCTGCTGGACTCTTGTAAACGGAGTGTGACTTCTATTAGCTCTGTGCTAATGTGATCACGTAATAGGAGTTAATTGCTCTTCATGGCCTTAGGATGGAGAAGGCAAACCAGCATGGTGACATGATGACAGCTTCAGCAGGGGTACTAGTCCTGAACAGAAAGAATCTGTGGACTTTCCATTCAGTAGCCTTTGGCCATGCTGGCCAAGGTCCATTTCCAAAGAGTGTGGCTATCTCTCCAGTCATTCCGCTGACTGCTGTTGGTAATTGGAGCAGTCCTGTGCTTCAGAAGGGATAGGCCTGACCCACTTAATGATGTAGTGTGATTGGTCATCGCAATTTCTTTCTCTCTCTCAATAATTGAAGCAATGCTTCAGAGCACCCTGTAATTTTCGATCGCAGGGTTTCTATTAATATAATGTCATATGTGTTCATGCAATTAAAATTCTGGGAAAGTCATTTCAATTCAATTAATTTCTTATCTGTACTTTAAAATGCACTTATCTTTTTGGTATTTCTTTGCCGCTGACTTCAGCCTTTACTCACTGGCATGGAGACTGAGACATGGGATTAAGGCTCAAATATGTTAATGACAGCGTTTCTCCTTGTTAATCTTTAATGAATTTTTAACGCAAACTTGCATGTGTTAAGTTGTCAAAGTTCAGTTGTCAGAATCAGCTTCAAAGCCCAATTTGCAATTTTCTGTCAATGCTCATTTATTGCACATATCTTGAAGGTTGGAAAACATGCCTTTGGCAGTGGATTACTCTAATGAGAAAATAATATTTCCATTTCTGAAGTGCTTCATTATTAATTGCATGCCTCTTGTTTGTTTAGTGTTTTTGCAGGAGGCTAATCCTGAAACCCTCCAATAAGTTTGGTTAATAGCACTACCAAAGGTAGATTAAGTGGTGCTGGACAATCTCTTATTTTACCGTTATGTCAAAAACATTTACGTACAGCAGGTATCCTTATGAGCTATTTTTGCTGGCAGTATGGTCCACTTTTTTTTGTTTGTTCTCATTCAAGTTGCTTTTTTTTACATTGAAATGAAGATATATGCTCTATTGTTCCCCTCACCTCAGCAGATTGAGAGGATTCCCTGCAGGGGTTGGCACATAAGTGGAGACTTTAATGCAGATAATTTGTCTCTTTTGACCGCATAAAAGGCGCTGAAATTGTTATAATTATGTAAGCAGAACCACGTGATAGGCACTCTCCTGCTGCTGTCTGGCTGAAATAGATTGCTTACCTTTTCTCCCATCCTGTGTTTAGTGTCCACAGTTTTTAACCTCAAGGTTGGAAGGGCATGGTCAGCGAAACCATAAACCACATAAACATATGACTTAGCTTAGAATTTGTCTAGGATTTTATCACAATAATTAAAAAAAATATATTATCTCCTGACTACTAAAGGCAAACTGCTAAACTGCTCTATGTTTGATGTCATTCTAATGATTTTTGATACGATAAACGGCACAACCTTGCATTTGCTGTAAAACAAGTGATATGCGTCTTATTTTTTGAACAAAACTGATGGCTCTTTCGAGATGTTATGCTATTCAGATTTTGAATGCAATCGGTTTTATGCTGGAAACTTGCAATCCATCTTCCGTCTTGGGACGAGCTGAACAAAAAAGGGCAGCACAAGTTCTCAGAGCAGGGAAAAGCTTTTTTGAATGGCATTGTTATAGAAGGCAATACACAGCCAAATGGTATGCATACAGATGAAGCGATAAGGGTCATGGCAGTATGACGATGATGTGAGTTGACGTGAGGAAGGAAACAGCAAGGCTGCTACACGAGGCCGTTCCACAGAAGCAAAGACCTGATCGATGGTGTCTTGAGAGCACTATCAATCAGCGTGGCCAGTAAATTATGGCTTTATTAGTATTGAGCCAGGCTTCTTCTTGCATGCAGCCCAGGAAGAGGCCTACTGAGACGCATTAAGATGCAGCAAGTGACGAGATGGACTTTACCTTACTGCCCAGCTTGGATCTCATTGGCTAATGTAACCTCCATTGGATCATTGTGACACAATTACAATGTTGTTAAGGTAATTCATGAGAAATGGGGATGGACAGGGCATAATGGTTACTATTGTTTTTTTGTTTTGAGAGAATAAAAATGGAATATTTTGTGAATGTAGTTCTCTAATAACCAAAAGAATCAGAATCTGTACTGATCCTGGGGTTAAACCTGACCTAACTTTGTACTGCTAGTATACCCAAGGGGGTTGGGTAGCCAGTCGACCTTGGACCAGCAGAGGTTTTTGGTTCCTCTCCTCCGTAGTCGTCTGGCTTTAACTTATAGTACTATAACCTGTGTACCATCTATGTAAAGTGCCTTGGGGCAACTCTGTTGTGAAAGGCGCTATACAAGAATAAATTGAATTGAATTGAATCTGATTCTACATTAAACTACATTAAAGGTTTAATCTGGATTTGTAGCACAGAGTTTGAGGCACAGCTGGATGCTAGGTCTCTCATACCTACTTAACCTGGGAAGGAACACACACTGAATCAGGTGTGAGCGAGCCGGTTCCAGCATTAAACTGTGTTGGATACCAGCACTCACACACCTAATTCACTGAATCTGTTATTTATCAGGTTTAATAGGTGCGAAAGAGAGCTGGAGCTGGAGACTGGTAAAAACACACACGTGGAGTCAGGTGTGACTCAACTTGAGGTTCTCTAAAATTATAGCGGTTCTGGACCTGTGATCAGTAGAAATAGTAACAATAGAGTTTGGGGATATTGCAAAACTAGAGCATCATACTTCCACACATTTTCATGGTACATAATCATCACAGTATTCAGTTTTGTTATTTCAGTGGTAAATGTACCAAGGAAAGCTAGTTTGCATGTTTTTTCTTGCTACCAATTAGTGCAGTTTTTGACATTTAACGAAGAATGTATAGGTTAGCACGCAATCACAGGTTAGCACCCCAATACCTTAAAAGAGAAGATGAATTCCTTGCAAAAGATTAATGGGTTGCATTATGATTAGTTGAGAGCACTGATGTTAGCTATATGGGGTCTGACACACCTATGATCAAGGATGAATATACAGTAGCTAGAGTTAAACCTGACCCAAGGAGCATGACTTGTATTAGCATGCATAAAATGGGAACATGACAAGGCAAATATGCCTTTGCTTCTAATGAAAATCCATGAAGTAAAAAAAAATTAGTAGCATTTACATTGGTTCATTCATGATTAAATTTTATACAGTGTGCAGGGTAATATTTGTGTTTAAATGAAGAATCAAAGGAGAATGAAAAAATGGAGATGCAGTGATGTCAGTGATACTGTATAGCATGCTGAGATGGGGAGATTTGTATGTGATTTTAAATGCATGTTGTGGGGGATTTCTTGCATTTCCCCCGGATTATCTATGCCCTGGCTTCTCTGCTGTTTTATACATCATCTTTGTTTTAGTGATTCTTAAGGAGCTAGAGAGCATAAGACAAGTTAGGCCGTGAAGATGAGGCAGCAACAGCACACTCAGAAGCTACCCGAGCATCTCAGCACTGTTTGAGGCTTTAATCCAGCTGCCCTCTTCTCTCCTTGTGTTGTAATTACAGGCCTTAAGCCATCACATCGGCTCGGGCAGTGCCGGGGTCACCCTTCCACAGGCTCAGCCGCATTCATCATCAGCCGCCACCATCACACTCCCTTCATTAGTTCATCTTTCTCACTTTCTTTCATACTCTTCTTTTCTCTCACTCCTTACAAGCCTTTCTCTCTCGTTTCCACATGGCATTAGCGATGTTGCATGTGCTGATGCTAGTGGATTACATCTAATGCTGTACTCTTTATGTGGATCATTATTAGCCTACAGTTCTCAAGGCTACCGAAGGAAGGGATCATAACAGTTTAGAGAATGTCTGAGAGAATTTGCATCCCAAAAATCCAGTGGAACCGAGGCAACACCGAGGGGCATCGGTGTGGCCATGGCTGGAATCCAGCTGGGATTGTCACAGTACCCACCAACTCTGGACAAACTGACCAGCATGCTCCAAGGCTCCAGCGGTGGCCTAGTGGTTAGGAAGTTGCCCCCGCATCGGAAGATTGTGGGTTTGATTCCCTCACAAGTAGGTTGCCCTCAGGTACCCTTGAGCAAGGTACCGTCCCCGTCACTGCTCCCCGGGCGCTTTCAATAGCAGCCCACTGCTGCACATGTGTGTATGGGTGAAATGCAGAGAACGAATTTCCCATTTGTGGGATTATAAATAAAGGATTATTATTATTATTATTATTACATAATTCTGCTTAATCTGGGCTTCATGAATTGGTGTCCAGAGAACATCCAAAGACAATTCCTAATCAAAAGACAGTGCAAAAAGGGTTAAACAGTTACAGTAATCCAAAAAAACACTGGCCTTTATGAGCATGACTGCTGACAAGCTCTCCACTGTGCAATGAAACAGGATCTGCAGAATGATGCCAAATTATGGGGGTATATATGGGAAAGTAAATGTTAAAGTAGCCTCAGGAGTGGGTAATTACGCACAGGCAGAGTCACAGTGCATCTGTACCACCCGGGGGCACTATGCATATGACCATGTACCACCGTCTGAGGACCACTGGAGTAGATTATCGGCTGATTTTTAGAGGAGCCATAGCTTGTTACTTGCAAGGGGTGCAACAATGAAAACATTGACGGTGGAATGTCAAGAACGGCTGGATTTTATAATGAGTCTCTTACTAGATGGCGCTATCTTAATCCACTCCGTTAATCCAGTCTGAGAGAGCAGTAGATTAGGGAAGATTAAGGTTGGAATGGGACAAATAAATGGGCTTGTGATAAAGCAGTGCAATGCTCTATCTGCGCAGCCTTCGCTCTGGAGCACTTCACTGTTAAGATCGGAGTGTCCCGTAAGCACTATTACTCAAGCTTAGCTCTATCATCCTCCTTGTCCTTTGTGAAATATATGCTCACTTTCATTTATGCTCTCTCACACAAACACAGTCTTTCTCTCTCTCTCTCTCTCTCTCTCTCTCTCTCTCTACTTATGTGTCTAAAAACTCGTCCCTTCTCTGGTGCAAGCTAATATTTTATCAGATCTCATCCTCCATCCACTGACGGATTAAGACACAAGAGAAAAGATTCATAAAACAAATCCTGGTCTTACAATTGAAAGCTCATTGGGGCCAGTACAGACTGCTGGTGAGGGCTTTCCAATAAGGCCTGCTGGGCTGTCTTCTGCAGGCTCTGTTGTAATTGCGTTGACCTGGTCTACGCCACACTAGCCTGGTTTTCTTATCAAGCCCGCTTAGATAAGTCTTCAGCTCCAGACTTCATTAAATATCTCATCTATATTAAATAGTCCAGGGTCTCCTGGCTAATACTTCTGCCGACTCCATCCCTGAGGCTTAGGACAATAGTCTGCGCAGTGCTTAAATGACCTACACCTCTGTCATACCTTCCCAGATGATGTTTGTTTTCCTGAAGCAGGTCTTTCTTGTTAATCACTGCGTCACTTTACCCTTTTTTTACCCTGCTCATTGTAAGGCATCGCTCCTCTTTCTCTCACAGGGCAACTGCTGTCAAAAGGACTCTTGTTCCATGGTTTGATCATAGATTAAAGGGTAGATATCCTATAGATTACAGTAGAGGAGAGCAGACATCACTTGTGCTTAGCTATTTCCTTTGTCTAAGTAGAAATCTGTGGCCAATTTCATTTCTTTTTCACCTTTTCATTCCTTCCACCTTTCCAAATTCCACATCATGAATTCTGCTCACTTGTCGCAGGAGTTGCAGGGCATAGTAACTGGAATGTGAGCCCCTTAGAACTCTGCAACTTGTTAACAAAGATTGCCAGCCTAGCACTTAACCAATGTTAAGGTGTTAAGGTGGGTTCAGGCTTGGCTGCTATGACTGTTCTTTTTAATAGTCTTCGTTTGAGTCACTGCCAATGGTCAAGGATCACTTCCAAACCAGTTCTAGTGTGGTTCATTTATGAACACTACTTGGATTAAAAACACCCAAACACCCAAAGATTGTTCTCTTTGTGCAGACCTGCCTGGCTGTGTGCAAAAGGCATGTGCACATGGCTATCATTTCTTCAAAAGCGCTGAATTGGCTCACAGTAGAGAAAAGGTTTGTAAAAAGTCATTAGCCAAGACTCCATATACACTCATTGTCTTCCAAATGCCAAAAATATATCAAAAAGTCTTTTTGACTTTTTTTTCTCTTAACATTTGTATGCATCTTTATCTTTATATTAAATGTGTGATAGATAATCAAAATGGAACTAAAAGACAACAATCTCTTCCTGATTTGATTTGATCCACAGGAACTGAACTACAAGTGCACTGTTAGTAACAGACACACAAAACCAAAGCCACAGTTTTTTTTTTTTATGTCACAGAGCAACTTTAAAAACACAAAGTGAAAGTGACAACCCTTGTCATTTCGAGGTCACAGCACAGCACTCGTGAACCACAACAAAACTGGACCTCTGCATTTAACCCATGCAAACACAGTGCAGCAGTGGGCAGCTATTGAAAGCACCTGGGGAGCAGTGACGGTGACGGTATCTTGCTCAAGGATACCTCAGGGCAACCTACCTAAGGGATTTGAACCCACAATCTTCCGATGCGGGAGCAGCTCCCTAACCACACGGACACCGCTGCCCCGTTATATAAGGCCATTATATAGCAAGATAGCTGCGAATGTAGCAAGTGAAAGAACCACTGAGTGAAACCGAGGCTCAAAGTAGGAGCACAGAAGTGCTTACATCGCCAGTGTCTCTCAGGAGTTATTGAAGAGAAAAGGTCCATGATTACCCAGAGATCATGTTAGTTTGAACAAGTTTAAAATATCTATAAGAGTAGTAACATCTCACAGACTCCTCTGCAGGCAGGTTAAGTTTACACAAGTGAGCATTTACTAAGAATTGACTGTTTTACAGATGACTGGAGTCATTTGTAGTGAATATACATATTTATGCATATTTAATGTTAGCATAGCTCGACTGATTGCATTTACTAAGGACGATCAATTCAACATACTTGTGCATGCGGTTGTTGTTCATAATGGAGATTGTGGCGGGAATTCCCATTCTTTAACACTTTTAGACTGACCTGCTTCCACAAGAAGCTTTAAGCAATGATCTGCAGAGCTTGTGCAGATGACAGCCAATGAGAATGTTCCTTTTTATAATGATGGGACTTCACACACATGACTCCAGGGATTTCACAGGTGTTTCCATAGAGGGCTATTACATATTATTAGCAGGCACTTCTCAACACTTCTGCTTCCCTTCGCTGTCTCACACAAGGGATTTTCATTCCCAGCTGTCTAGGAGCTTATGCCCCACATCTGGAAGATTGTTTTTGGTTGGTTGTGTGATGAGCAAAGCTGACAATGTTCTTTCCTCATCTGTTTGTCACTACAGTGTACTCTACTCAGACCAAGCTGACTCCCACTCACCCCCCTTTCCTCACCTTTCTCGTCAAGTTATTCAACTTGGCAGTTCATGGAGGCCATTCCATTTTCACCTCCACCTAGTGTCAGTCTGGTGTCCTCTATTTATAATCAGCATATTTAGTGAGAATGGCACATGGAGGCTATATATATATATAACTTACCAACTAAGGTTGAGCAATATTTTTATCCCTTTTTTCAAATTTGACATTATGACTTCTCTTTTACTTTTCAGTGAGAAGCTTAAGAATACTTACTGTATAATTATGTGCTTCAAGAATATTCATCATATTCTGCTGCAGTAAGAAATCAAGCATGCTTGGATTCCCATCATGACAGATTTCATGACAGATACATTCCTTTTACATTTAATTTTCAACTGTCAAATCATATCGAGTCAAATAGTCTTTAGCCTTTAGCCCTGTCTTCTCTCAGTATAATTTGTGTGTCTGAAAGAATGGGGAAAAAAAAAACATACAGAATAATACAGACACTATCTAGACATGACAATAAAATGCTTTAGCTATCAGATATATAGACTGATGTGTAGTGAAGCAGTGTATGAACGCACCTGTAAGCTGTGGAGAAACAAGACTTAACAAGTAGATGGTCACTTGCACTTTCACTTAAGAACCACAGTAGTGAAAGCACAAGAAGGCATCCAGTCCTTCCATGAGGCCATTTTTTCTATTTTTTCAATATCATTCAGTTTCCATTTGTATCGTAATAGTTTTTGTATTACGGATGTCTTGCTGGATAGAATATCTGATTGATATTAGAGATTGTAGAGAAAGAACAATCAGTTTCATCACCAAGGATATTCTTGACTGCTTGTTTTACCTGCTGCCAGCGTAACCGAATCATTGGCCAACCACAGAATATCAGCAGCTGTGCTCCATATTTCCAGTCTCACCTTTTTGGATATATTTTAAATTGGGTTGTACAGTATCTCTCCAAACTCCAAAGCTGTTAGAAATACCCAGCACAGAACACATATTTAACCAGTCCTCCATTGATGCTCCAGCTGCTGCTCAGAAGGTTAAGATGTTCAGAATGGCCTTTAGAGCGACACTCTTTCTCTCTCATTAGAGTAAACCGATGGAGCCCTTTCCTTGTCACATTCTTGAGGGCTATGCTGAAGACTGACAAAAGCAGAAACGTCCAGTTTGATTTGGGATCAGTAGTGCAATATGTTGACCCCTGAGCAAATGCCACAGATTCTTTAGCTTTGCTTGACATGAGGGGAGCTGTCTGATAGGCAAATCCATGCTGTCTTCTTTAAGCTATATTAGCATTATATTAAAGCAAAAATCCTTTAATGCAGAGACAAATGAGAGACACATCACTGATGTCCATCATGCCTGATTGACTATTATGTATTAATCTTTTGCATACACCGTTGCCTTGCAAGTAGAGTTGTTCACCTACTCATCCGTGTGTTTTTTGGGAAGACTAAAAGCTGTATCCAGTAGGGTCTGGTCTGAGTCGAAATTGTTCCTGGTTGTTAAAAACATCTATGTGATTAGTCCTTGTGAAATAGGTCAACAAAGTCAACAGTTTGCATGACGATAGATGAAGGTCAGCTTACTGTTTCTAATGAGGAAATAGCAGAAACAAGCACAATCTACACTTTAATCAAATGCTGTGTACGTGGGACAGTCAGATTAAGAAGAACTTGACAAGTGTATCATTGCTCTTTGAAGTAAGACTTTATTACTGCTGATATGCTGTATTATTTAATGGTTACATAACCAATTACATTGCTGGAGAGAAGCTTTTTCTGTTTGTTTCTATGCAATATGGACTTCCTGTATTTGTTCTCTTAGAATTACAAGACGGCTTTGATATCGCTTCTGTAAGTTGTTTCTGTAAAGAATCATCTTGTCATTTGAGATTTCAGTGCTGGATATTTTATATTGAGCTTCTCTTTGTTCATAAAATTAAATCCTCAGAACGTTTCTTTCTGTGCGTGTTTTATTTTTGGCTCATTTTTCCAATATGGTGTTTTTGCTCTTAACAGGAGGTTCCAGGAAGCCCCTCTGTGTCAGACCTACCTGTGGGTTCACCTCATAAGGAGCTTGAGCGCCGTGTCTCGCATTCTCTCTATCCTGGAGCTATAGAGGGCCTGGATGACACCCTCAGTCCCAGACCCTCCATCACCGGCAGGATGATGGGTGAGCAAATTCATACAAACATAAACATTGTGCATCAAAGGTTTAGAGACAACTAGCTTTACATGATGTTATTACAACCCAAAAAATCATGCTTTCACATTCGGCCAGAACGTGTGATATGAGCTTTAAAAAACCTGAGCTTTAAAAAAACTGAAAAAAAAAAAAAACATGCCATTAATTAGACTAAAGCTGCTATTCATATCAAATTATTTACTCTGATATAAATGAAGGTGAGTAAAAAAAAACTACTCAAGGAAATAGATGAAAAGGTCAATTTTGAAAGATGTTTAATTTTGAGTGTACTTAACCATTCCCATATTAGCAGCAGATCCTTTGGGTTCGGTAAGTTGCGAGGCAGGGGCTCCAGGGATCAGGCTACTTTGTTCTGCATTCATCAGATGGAGATCTAAGAAGTAATCTAGGAACTTGGAGGCCAACTCAGCTTCTTGAACTCTTAGCAATGTTCCTCAAACCATTTTGTGGGGCAGCAGTGGCCTAGTGGTTACGGACTCTGCCCTAGGATTAAGAGGTTGTGGGTTTGAGTCCCACACCAGTAGGTTGCCCTGAGTTACCCCTGAGCAAGGTACTTTCCCAATCACTGCTCCCTGGGTGTTTGATATGGCTACCTGCTACACTGTTGTTGTATGGGTTGAAAACACGGGTTGCATTTTGTTGTTTTTCACTGTGTGCTCTGCTGTTTCATAATGACAAATAGTCACTTTCATTTTAACATTCACATTTCTCAAGAATTTTTGCTGTTGAAAGAGACCACTGCCATTATCATGAAGGGGTGTGCTCAGCTACAATGTCAAGTCGGGTCTATGGGTCAAATAAACTTGCAAATGAATGACAGTATGTATTCCTAGACATGCAGAGGATCAGTGTGAAGCATCTCTTCATAGCTGTGTGGTTGTGTAATTAAAGCGTAATGTCATTTTCATTCCCAGACTTTGTGGTCTGATCCTGCATGATTTCACACCGGCATTTTCCTTCAAACTTAACATCACTTTTTCCTCTTGTCACACAATTGAAATTGGCAGTTCAATTCTTTTATTGCACGAGCTGCCAATTCCCAGTGGACTTTTCCGCCACGCTGTTGCAGCTTTGAACAGCATGTCTGAGGAGTATGTTGTGCTTCCCTCTCCTCCTTGCTTTTTTTTTTTTTTTTGCTTTCTTTTCTCCATCCTCCTTGTCCTGGCTGTGTTTGTACTGGTGTGTGTGTGTGTCTCTCTCTCTCTCTCTCTCTCTCTCTCTCTCTCTCTCTCTCCTCACTCCATGCACACTGTCTGTTCTCTCTGCCCTACTTGCCACAGATGCCTCTGATGACAGGCAGTGACACACGCTTTTTAAAAAGCCTGCGTGATCATAAATATCTCCAGCACCAGCATGAAAGACTTTCTAAAACTGCAGCACTTCAAGTGCTCAAACTTTCAGCCCAAACAGTGCACGCAGGACAAATGAGCAACATGGAGGAGTCGCAGGAAAGTTTTGCACAGAGAAGATTGACAAATTGTCATATTTTCTTCGTGCGTATTCCATTTAGCTTTTCTGTGCTCTCCTGTTTGTCATCTCCTTGCTTGTCAGTTTATTTTTGTTTGGTAAACACATATCAGAATTTGAAACAGTGATATGAGTGATAAGGTGTCATTACACAGGCCATTTCTGTCACTCCAAATGACACTATAGAAGTCGTATGACCTCCCATTTAACGAAACGCCGAGCTGCGCAGTGATATATGGCCTATGTCTAGAGCGCTAGGAGGGTGCCAGTGAAAAAAATGTGCCAAGGTGAGACCTGAGTGACAGCATGTACTGAATCATGTCAGAAAGAGAGTCTTCGGCAGGCACAACTCATTTCACTGAATCCGCCAAATATATCACCTGTCACTCAAAAGTAAGAAACACAAGGCTCTGAGTTTGCAAGGTTAGTGTGATAGTGTCCTTCTGGGTAGACACAATGATAAATGACAGGGAAAAAGACTCTGCTCTGGTCTCTAGCCACATATTGTTCATTGGGAAATAAAATAAAATTAAACTCTTTACTGTTGGATAGCAAGTCTTTTAAGATGATCAACATTACCCTACATAGACCTCAAACAGGCTTATTTTAACAAGCATTCAAGTTATTACACTTGGGGGCAGCAGTGGCTTAGTGTTTAGGGACTAGGCCCCAGGATCAGAAGGTCGTGGGTTTGAATCCCAGACAAGTAGGTTGCCCTGAGGTACCCCTGAGCAAGGTACCATCCCTATCACAACTCCCCGGATGCTAGACATAACTGCCTCCTGCTGCACAGTGTGCATGGGTTTAAAGCAGAGAATGCATGTCATTGTGATTCACTGTGCTGTTTCACAATGACAGATAGTCCCTTTCACTTCACTTGAAGATCATTGGAATCAAGCTTTATGAATGTTAATGTAGGATTATTATCATAACTGGCTTATGTAGATCTTCGAGATGGTACCCTGTAGTAAAAATAGTTCTAAATAAAGCCGTGCTCTTGTTGTACATTCTGTTAAAACAGAATTCTGTCACTTAACGAATAAGTGTACAAATGCTCTCTCTTTTCTGCCTGAAAGAATAAGCCCTCCCTGAGAATATGACTAACTTTATATGTCAAAGTAATTCACTTCTTTCACTCAGAGCAATTTCTGAAGTTTAGTTTAGAAGTGGTTCCTTTCAGAGCTGTTGATTTAGGGAGTGAAATGCCTTCATGTCTATATTGGGAGAAAAAAAAAAAAGGTTATCCCCATTAAAGTGTAAAAAAAAATCTCATTGTGCTGCATTGCTGCAAGCTAGAACAGGTAGGAGTGCGGAAATGATTGATGGATGGCAGATGCCCATTCAGGCTCAGTTTTTATTCACAGTATTCTGATTTATTGAGAAATACATGAGACATGAAGGGAGAAAACAGAGTGGCAGTGTTAGCTGGAGTTGAGCACGGCATTAGACGTAATAAATGGTATGAAATTGCTGCTTGGAGCTGAGAACGCCATGTATATCATAATGGCAGAACTGCTGAAAGGCATTTTTTCTGTGGCATAGAAAAGGATTCCTGCTAAATGTGAACATGAATTGGTGGGATTTGCTATGATGCTGAGTTTCTCTGAGGCATTCGGTGATTTAGGGCAACAGGAAATGGATTGGGTTGTATTGATGTTGAAATATTTAGAATAATGAAACAATATCATGTCAGCTGCAAGGCCTATATGTGGACCCACACTTAGGTCAGTCCTTTTATAACTGTATATTAACCTGAAGGTTTATAGTAGTTACTATTCTGTACCACTGTTATTATGTACTAGTTGAATATACTAGATTAATAATGCACTTTACAGGGTATTAAATTCTTTAAAAGCAAAAAAACAACAACAAAAAGAAGAAATCCTTTAAATCTAATGACATGACCAGCAGGGAAAAATTATAATGTAATGATTTTAAAGTTGTTGTTGTTGTTATATCATAATCTTAATCAGTATATGTAAATGTAATCTTATAATTGCCATCCTTTTCTATTGAACCATTTCCTATGAACTCTATAACTTTGTATTACATTATCAGCTTCATAGCCTTGTATCTCCAGTTCAGCGCTAAAGTAAATAAAATCCAGACCTCTCCTTTTGGCTGATCGGCTCTGCTTGGCATTAACGGGAAATTTTTGTAAATGTGTAAACTGGGTGGAATCGGTGCTGCTGTGTGGAGATTGTCACCAGCAGTGCTGTACTATGTGTCACTGAGTGCTCTGAACCATCAGATCAGTATTGATCTAAAATTTCTTTCTGTAGAGTTAGTTTTGTTTAGAGTAGGGGAGACAGTAGGAAAATGTGGCCGTCACTGAGCTAAAGTGATCAGGGTGAGGGCGGGATAGGCTCGTTAATCTCGCGCCGCACTGCCATCGTATCGATCGGCGTGCCCTATCTTACGCTGATTGATAGGCTGAGGTGTTGGACTGCTGTCAGAAAGATGGGCGGCTGTCTGTGTGAGTGTGTTTGTACGAGGCCCAGATGTGTAACCACACAAGCAAGAGTGATTCCTCAAACTGTCCTGCTCCTGCACATCATCCAGGACAATGTCAGGTGGAAGAAAAGACTGACATGTTCGCTGCTAACACTGAATCAAGCAGGACTTCTTTTCAGCTTCTTAATTCGTTCCTCCATCTTTCCTTGTTTCTTCTGTCATATTTATTCTCTCCTTCCTCCTTATTAAATTCCTTTCCTTCCTTCATCTTTCTTTCTTACTCCCTTCCTCCACTTCTTTTTCTCAAACTCTTATCGCACTCTCTCACTCTTTCTTAATTTCTTCTGTTTTATTTCTTCTCTCCATCCTTTTTTCCTTTCCTTTCCTTCCTTCATATCTATCTATCTATCTATCTATCTATCTATCTATCTATCTATCTATCTATCTATCTATCTATCTATCTATCTATCCATCTTTCACCTTCTGACATTACCAGCTGTAGAAATTCTCTCTCTCAGTATCAGTACCGGTGATGTAGTATCAGGTGAAGTGTGGAACGTGTGAGATCTGGACACTCTTTCTTCATCACACTCTTCTCTATGGTTGGGGGCATTATTGAGATCACAGGCTGTGCCTGGAGATTGGCCTTAATTGAAAAGTCTGACTAGAAGCAGGAAGTCATACTGTGTTGCAAATTGAGGGTCCCGTCGATTGCTTCTGAGCCTGCTGTTCAGCGAAGTGGCCCGGGTTTAAACTAAATAAATAAACATAGGATAAGGATTGCAGGTAGAAGTGGGCTTGGGGGTGAAGAGGGCATGCTGGGACTTCACCTCGCGAAGGGGTGGAGGATACAGGTGGCAGCCACTGCCCAGGGAAGCGGCAAATAAGAAGGAGGATGAGAACAGCAGTGGATTTCAGCTCCACACTGCTGGAAAAAGCTGGCTGAAGCAGTTTGACACAGGCCTCGTCTTCGGCTACTGACCTCATTTTACTTAGAGGTTGGCAATGCAAGCTCAGATTTCTGCCATGAGATATTTTACCATCCAGATGAACTGATATCATAAAATCTCAGCATTCTTTAGCTAGCTACTGCATTAATTTGCAACTATTGTGTGTATTTGCCCCATTTCTAAGCTCCTCAGATCTGTTGTGATCTCTAAAAATGTTTTCAAATGATCTCATGATTTATTGAATGTCCAAAGCCACATTGACTAATAACTGAATGTCTGCACACATTTGTGAGAGTTTAACAGCTTCCCTGTGAACAAAGCAGTTCACTAGAGTTAATAATGGTGTGTTTAGTGTGAAAAATCACCTCTCAATGAAACCATGAGAATGTATGTGCTATCAGACTACTAATGAAATGCTTAGAGGATGATTCAACTCACTCAGTCTTCATGATATTTAAACCATTACCATATGGACATTATGGTACAGTCTGTGTATTGTGTTTCATAGGGTTCAATCACATTACTCTGCCATCATCAAAGGACTTAAAAAAGGAAAAGGCAGAATAAAAATAAGAATTGTGAAAAAAGGACCTTTCTACTTAAATGACTTGGCTTGCAAACAGCATGTGTATCTGTTTACTTTGTTTATGGACTATCAGATTTCCCTTGAGAAACTTTTCAGTGGTATTGTATTGTTCTGTAGATTCTTGGCCATTGTCTCCCTGGCAACATTAAATCATTATAGAGCATCCGTGACCTAATCTAAGCTCGCAAGCTATTGGTGTCTGCTGATTGCTTGTCCATGGGAACTTGAGATTAATGCCACATGTTGGCCTTTTTTCTTCTCCTCTTAGGTAATTTAACTTGACCTTAAATGTAAAATTATATTTTGTCTATGACTTAGAGGAAAGGAAAATCAAAATGCTTCAGCTAAGCCTATTAAATAAACCCGGTGACCCCAGTAGGCCTATCTGGTATTAATGAGAAGTGACTTTAAGAACGCTGGATAGTGACCACGCGGACCATTCAGAATGGTTTTTCCCCTCAGCAGCATCTCGTTCCCATGATTAACCACTAAACAGATGGGTCTTATATCCATGGCAGCATGGATTGGCTAATGATCTTTGATCAATATTCTTGGCTGTCATCAGAAGCTGTAGTGGAGTGTTCTGTAAAAGCGTGGAGAGTAAGGAAAGTGATCGGTGTGGCCACAGCGCCCTGTAATTCAGCAATCCATAGGCTAAAATTGGAGTTTTGGCTTTAGAACAGAGTGTCCACGTGGCTTGCCCTTTCCGAGAGCTCATCTTTCACCATCATGCTGAGCCACCCATGTCTCTCCTCATCCCTTATCCTTATTAGCATTAATCTGGACCTCAGATCTCAAGCTTTATGGTAAAATGACACAAAACAGAGTTTGTGATTAGGTGTTCTCTGTTTAATTTTGTCATACCTACATGTTAGGTTCTGTGCATGCCACATATGTTTATTTACTAAGGTAAACTTAATACCGTACTAGTAAGTATATCATGGTAAAGCCAAAGACATGTGGCTCAGAATGTAAAAGTTATTCATATTTAGTTAAATATGTTTTGTTCACATTTTAAATAAGGAGAAAAAAACAGAACATTTTGATATTGGTCTTGGTGTGCAAGAACAAGTCTGTCAAATTGCATGATCGGCTAGTCCCGAAACTACATTTCCCCTGTTCACTTACAGCCTTGAAGAGAGGTAATTTCAATATATAGCTGCTTAAAATGTTTTGGCCCCATTTACTGGAGAGGGGTTGAGCCTAGTCATGGGCTAAATTGCAAAGCTAATGGTGAGTCATCACTGAATTAGTCTAGGCTTAATCTTATTATGGTTTGAAACTTTATGGAAGTGGCACACTTAAAGTCAGAGTTTCTTGTCAGTTTGAGATTTGCTTTTACAAGCGCTTCAGGTTTAATTCTCAGGACACAAAGCACACCAGAGAGTAATTTTCTGATTATTTTTCTCCCAGTTATTCCTGCATTTATGAAATCGAAGGAAATGTAATGTTGGTGTTAAATGATGAGGAGACTTGAGGATCAGTTGCATTAAAAGTCTCATCATGACATTAAAGTTGAACTTCAGTGCTGCTCTGTCCTTCATCAAATGATTGTAGTCCGGGGGGGGTGGGGTCTCTCTTCCCCAGATGCAGAGCAACGGGTGGGGGGGGGGGGTCACTTCGGCATTTCGAGTGTGCCTGGCTGTTTGAAGTGCTGCTCATACATGAAAGATGCTGCTGCAAGGTCATATATGTATAAACGCTTCCAAGCTTCCAGCATGGCATGTTCATATATGAGCAGCACTTCAAAGCCAGTCTCCCTGATGTGTGTCCTACCCGCCCACGGACCATGACATTCCTGTCAGGACATGGAAGAAGTTTTTCAGTTTCTTTCTCCTGCTTATTTTTCTAAGATTCAGTGAGTACTGGCGTCAGCGGCAGTTGGATAGTTGCCGTAGCGCCATGGTGCCTGGGTCTGTCAGCAGGCAGGAGTGTGTATTTGTTGTTGCGGGGGTGACTATGCGAGGGGTCGTTTGATTCCAGCGTGACAGGAAGCAGCAGCAGAGCATTGGCCCATCCACACATGCCGAGGAGAATGGAGTCAACAAAAGCATCACTTACAAACACAAACAGCTCCTTCATAAGATGCGGTTGTCCAGGGGAAAGTTGTGCGTAATGCCTTTGCTTTCCAGCCCCATCTGACCCAAGCTAGATAGCCTCGGGAACTACGCGTGATGTTTGATTTTGGAACTTGTATAACACAAGCCGTTTAGCAAGAAGAACCTTTTTGTGGAACTGGATTGAGATCCAGAGAGCAAGCAAATTTAGATTTGCTTTCTGCCTCTTCTTGTGTTTCAGGCAGTGCAAAGAATTTTGCACTTTTGTTTTTGCCCTGTTGCTTCATGATGTCCCAGGCCATATTACGCAGTAATCTTAGAAATTAAAAGTTCAGAATTCTTGTTTCTCTATAGTCCTTGATGAAAAGGGAAAAGGTCCTTGAAGTGTAATGGAAATGCTCATCTAAAACATCTTTTGATTTTTCAAGTCAGGAACAAAAGTGGGAACAAAAAAAGCATATGAACCACTAATGTCATGTTTCAACGTTGCCCATGCCCACGTTTCATTGAGTAAAAACACCGTAGATAAGGAGCCTTCCCTGTTACCATGTTACCATTTGGGGAAACATCAACCTAAATGAGCTTTAAGTTTCTTTAAACAGGGTTTATTGGTAAGTTATAAAACTATCAAGCAATGGAGTCTATTAGCCCATGAATCTGTGTACAAATGGACACAAAGACCCTTTCAGAGGGAACAACAACAGAAATAACTATGTAACTTGAAAGAACTTCTCACTTTTGTTCATTTTTATAGGTAACAACACAGCATGCCTAGTAGAAGATCACATGACCATTGGAGAGATGTGATGTAGTTGAGGTAATTGGGTAAAGAATTAGGCAGGCTCTATGTACAGTGCTGATTGGCGAGTGAAAATATAAGCTTCAGTTCCTTTTTTGCTTTGTGGTTTTTTGCAAAAGAATTAAAATGAACCTTCAACACTTAACATCTCTTAATACATGAAAAGGGGAACCTTGAGGTAACGTCTGGAAGTCAGTTGTTTTTTGAGCAATTCTTTTGTTAAAAATCTTCAGTGGTTATTGTATAAGACAGTCGCGGATTTCATCCAAAGTGTTATTTTTCTGCAGCCATATGCCCTTGTTCAGGCCTGTCTGTGCTCCACACTCCCTTTAATGGGCAGAAAGTGAGAAATGCTTCCACCCACCTCTTCTCTCCACTTCCAGCACACTGCTTGTCCGCTCTGCTCCCTGAGCCTGACGGGCTAATGGATCCAGACAAGGTGCAGAGGAGGTGTCAGAAGGATTTGTCACTTGCTAACATTCTGAAGGTCCTCCCAGAGAGAGAGAGAGAGAGAGAGAGAGAGAGAAAGAGAGAGAGCCTTTCCTTCAGGAAGCACCTGCTCAGTGCTGTTTGACCATTCAGCTCCTAGTCAGGCAGTAGCTTTACTTCACCCTCAGCTGTGGTCACTCCGGTCTTTCGATACAAGCTTCTTGGTAAGCTTTCTTTAGAATGAGTTATCGGTCACCATCTTTAGATCGGTCAGGATGCCCCTATGTCTTTCTTTCTTCTGGATATATGGTATGCATCAATGCATAGGTTTAATACTTGCCATTTTACTTTAATACATACTTTTTCCTCAATTCTTGTTCATTATTTTCACCTTTCAGAAGCTTAAGAGTTGCCTGGGCCAAACCCATGTACTTGCTATTTATAAGAGGTAAGCCAGATGCCACTGCGCCTTCCTCATGTGGAGAGCTGGGCACTCAGGTCAAGGTCTGTTGAATGAAATTGACTTTACTGGCAACAAGAGTAGGACAACATGACTGTGTTCAGATATGAAGCCAATTAGGTGTGTGTTCTGCATGATAGGGCGGCCCATGTAGCCCTACAACCATATTGGCCTCTCTGTATCCCTTCAGTTTTTTTTTTCTTTTGCTTCTAATGGATTTTAAGTTTCTTTTCCAAGTGAACTTTTGAGAACTTTGTATGGATTTTTGTTTTCTTTCCCATAATACATTTGGCTGTTACATACAAAAATGTGCATGTTGGTTTTGGTTAACAAGGGTTAAAATGCCAGCCCAAGTGAAGATGTTTATGGACGAGTCTGTTCTCAGCTCCTTTTGTGTCCACAGTATGCTCTGAAAGCAGGGCAGCTTTGATCCAGCACTGTCCTATGCACTGAATCAAAAGGCTTCTCACACACACCCAGTCAGCGGTCAGTACTCTGGGGTCAGTCTAATCAATCTCCTGTGTTGACCCTCAGCATCGCTAGCCCAGCCTTCAACAGCACCTCCCTGAAAGACCTTCACAGCATTGGTTTTGCGAAAAGCAGTAAAGCAACAAATGAGTGGCTCCTTCCAATCCCATCAATCTGTGTTGATGAAATCACATGAAAACGGTTGATGAAATCAAAGGAAACTTGGCTCATATTTTCTTCATGAGGCTTTGATTGCCATGCTGGCCCTGAACTGCTTTTGTGGTGCATTTTGCCTGGAGTGTAAAGGCTGGTTAAAGTTTTAGAGCTTTCTTGAATCCCAGAAACAAGCTGGCGGCAACCTGTCTGTAGTCCAAACAGCTTCCTTTTAACATACACTCAGGCATGTAAACTGTTGTCTTTAAGCATCAGACGAGCTGGACATATTGCCCTTCCTGTCTTGCAAGCAGGTTTAATGATTTATTAATGAACGTCTTCCACTGCTGAATGCTAATCGCAGTGCTGTTAATTTATCTGCCAATCTGATTAGGCTGAGCGAAAGTTAACGAACTTTCACTGATCAGAGCACAGCTCCCCTCTGTCCCTTAAGACATTATTGAATTGCATTTTGCTGATGCTGGAGTCTTTTAGAATTGAGTCAGGATATTTGAGCTCGTTGGTGTGTTTATTTCCTTTTATGTTTTTTTTGTGTGTTTCATTTATATATATATATATATATCATCTTCATTTTCATGTTTTAACTCTTCTTCGTTGTTGTCTTAGCATTCTTCTTAATCATTTTCTCCGTGGTGGTGCTTCATTTCATTAGTCTTCTCTTTTTTACATCATCCCTTTCTTCTCCTTCTTGCATTTTTTTAATCTAAAGAAAGTTTGTTTTCTCTGAGATGCCATCAGAATCACCTTGTTTTCTTTGTAATTTCCATTTACAATGTAGAGAGTAATGGCATGAAGGTCAGCCCCCATATTCTTTCTGTCACCTGTGCCTGGAGCAAGCAGGAGGAACGATTTGCATGGGTTATAAGAGAAATAGTTGTAGATTGAAGGCATTGAGATGTGAAATGAAGACTCTGACCTTTCTGCAAGTAAATCACCCACTTCTGCCTTCACGTTGAGCTTTAGTTTTGTCTTAAACTTTGACTGCAAGCTCTCATTACGAGATGCCATTTAAAGCAGCAGGTATCCTCAACTCCACACTTTCAATTTGATACGGCACAGCATTAAACCTTAATTCATTTCCATTAAAGTAAATTTGTCACTCTTGGACGCTCTCTGAAATTGAATACACGTTGTATCGTTGCTTGGGGGAAGTCAGGTTAATTTTTTATTTTTTTTTCCTCCCTTCTGGTCTGTGTTAAATGCAATTACACTTAAGCTGGTAAATTTGTAAAGTAACACTGAAAATGAAAACAAATGCGCTGGAGTTGCAAGGGTTTTCAGAAAGTAAATCTGTCAGTTTAATCCTAAACTTGTGTATTTAACTTTGTGGATGACTTTCTGTAAAGTACATGATTTTTATGTGTCTGTGTTGGATTATTATTATTATTTTTTATTTTTTTATTATTATTTTTTTTTTAGTTTTTGCATGTACAGGCCAATTATGCTCACAAATTTCTACATTGCCAGAGTTGAATTAAGCACATGCTAACTCAGTGGTTTTGTTTTGAGCCATGATGGAGCATCGACCCGATGTATAAGAAACGAAGACTTTTTCTTGGGTCTGACAGATGTTGGTCAGATAGTTATACTGTGAAGTGAAGTAGAATTCCACCCTTTCTTGCCCTAACATGACATGGTTTTTATTTTAAATTCCTTTTATTATTTCTTCATTGTTTGTTATAGAACCAGGGTCACGATGCCTTTAGCTTTTAGAGATTTATTGGACATTTTAGCCCAATTTGGTTTTTAGGTCCCCGTCCTCGCCCTGTGTGCGCTGGGTTGGATGCCAGCACTCCCCCGCGACCCCGTTTGGGACAAGCGGCAGATAATGGATAATAATAATGGATGGTTTTTAGGGGTAGCAGATCACACATGAGAAAATGAGAATTAAACATTACCTATTCAATTTATGAATCATTATATAGAATGATAAACTGTCCTCATCTGTCCATTGCTGTGGCAGCATTACAGGATTGTTAAGAATTGATTGATAGATAGAAATGTAGTGACATCAACTGGATAATGTTGTCCAAAAAAAAAAAAAAAAAAGAAATCAGTCAGTACCATTCACAACCTTTTTGTGCCAATCAGGCAATCTCTAGTCCTTACACCTGAGCTTCCTCATCAGTGGGTCAGGAATCCTCCTATTTCAGCACTATCACACCTCATCCTTCCCCTCTGTGTGTGCTGAGGACTGACACTCTCACTGTAATCTCTCTCAGGTAACTACCAGCTGTCCCCCACTGTGAACATGCCTCAAGATGACACCGTCATCATCGAAGACGATAGGCCACCTGTGCTTCCTGCCCGCCTGTCCGACCAATCATCCTCCAGCTCTCACGATGACATGGGCTTTGTGACAGATGTGCCAGCCTCCTGGGCCAAAGATATTCAGAATCAAGATGAGTGGTAAGACAATGTGCTGAGTGGTGCAACTGCTACTGCTGGAAGATACAAAGACTCGGATGCAGAGAGCTGCAACTTTAAGTTTACTTTGATTGAGTGTAACGTAGGGTGGCGGGTGGTCCAGTGGTAGGATACTTGCCTATGGACCTATGGCTCAAGAGGTTCCAGGTTCGAATCCAACCTCTGGCACTACCACCACTGGGTCCCTCAGCAAGACCCTTAACCCTGAGTGTCTCCAGGAGGACTGTCCCTGTAATTAGGACATGGAAGTCGCTCTGGATAAGAGCGTCTGCTAAATGCCGTAAATGTAAATGTAACATTCTGCAGGAAGTACCAGTCATATGGTGTCTGCTCTTAAATAAGCAAACAGCTATTGTACTTTAAATGATTTAAATGACAGGCCAAAGTAAAAATAGTTGCTTTAGTTGATCAACTGATGCATTTACATTTGCATTTACGGCATTTAGCAGGCTTACCCAGAACAACTTCCTAATTACATGGACAGTCTCCCTGAAGCAACCTGGGGTCAAGGAATCAGGTGAAGGAACCAAAAAGTGTCAGGTCTGGAGGTGGGATTTGAACCTGTGACCTCTTGGTTTAATATATATCAAGGCAAGTCACAAGGCTTTGAAACCTCACCTTTTAAATAGAGCAGCATTTCATCTATGTGAACACAAGTGGGTGGAATTCATCTGCAAAGTCTGACTGAAATGTGTGTTTTCTCTAGTTGAAAGGTCAAAGCGGTTATTTAGATGAAACAAATGAATGTGGAGTATTAGATGTAGTTAATCAAAATGATAAGCCTCCCTTCCCCTGAGGAAACATGGATGGCTTTCAGATGACATCATTCACTCCCACGCTCTCATGTTTCCAACCTTAACACCCCTGATAACTGAGTCATTTGTGTGCATGTTTGTGTACGTTTGTATGTGCGAGTTCCATGTTTTTGCGTTCAAGCTCAGCAGTGATCAGTGTGTGCATGTGTATGTGCCTGTGTTTCCCTATGTAGACATAAGAGTCCAGAAAATATTCCAACACAATTCCACATGCAAGCTGCAAAGGTGAAGGTTAACATGTGGGTCTTCTGATGGCCCGTTTCAGCCAATCAGCTGTAGTTTGCAGGTGGCACCAATGAAATTGAGCCAATTCCATGTTGGGCAGAAAAGGGGACTAGCAGGAAAATTTCATTATTCAGCTCAATGTGCTTAGAGGAGAACTACTGATTCTGTTTCATCAGCTAACATATGCAGACTAGCATCAAGCTGTGTGATGTGATAATGTGTTGGAGACCTACCTATGCAGAGAGAGTGGAACAAATACTGCCTTTTACTTCCAGCATTCCAGCCTGCGTTGGTCAGCTGTGGCAACGTAGGGGGTTAAATTGTGATGGAACCAACTTTTTTTGTGTGTGTGTGTGTGTGTGTGTGTGTGTGTGTGTGAGAGTCATCCTCTATTCCTTCATCAGTGGTCACATTATGGCCACATGACTCTACTTGATGGATAGTTTGGTTGGTGGACTCAGTCCAGCTGTGACACTGAGGTTTTTTAGAACTCCTTGAGCACTAAGCTTGATCTACTCACACACTATCCTGAGAATGTTTTACCATCTAAATTATCCATACCTGCTGACCTGAGTGCCATGTGGGTCCTGACCATTGATGAATATAATCATAACAAATGGTACAGATGGACTTGCAAACTATAAAGTGCACCTGTATGGTGAAGTACAGCTGATAAAAAGCACAGTAGGTGTAGATATGAGGTAAGTATAAAAAATTTTTTTTTAAAAAGTGACTGAGTGTATATATCACATCAGTTCCTGGCATAAAAGCAAGTGTGTGTACATCTGTGTGTGACAGAAAGTCATAAATAACTGTAATTTAAGGCTGGACTATGTGGTATCTGCCGTAGAACAGCTCTCAGGCGTATCTGCCTTTACTTTAAACGGCAAAAGAATATTAACTTGAGAAGCTTCATAGGCTCAGTCGTTCCACAGCCTGTTGTTTTATGACTTGTGGCATGACAACTTGTCACAACGGGTATAAGTTTAATTAGAGGTTGTTCTGAATCACAACAGCCCCGGGCTCAGAGCTCCACCATAGAAACTCCTAACACATTAAAACCCTTCTGAGAAACTGTTGTTGCACCAGCAGAGCTCTACAGCACGATACAAATCCCTGTTGGTCAGCCTGCGCTAAATGAGGGAGTGGAGCAGTGATGTATTTATTGTGCATTGTGTAGTGCTACTGAAGAACATGTAGGCAGCTGTTGTGTGGGCTAAAGCAGGTCCAGCAGGGGGGCCTTAACTGCCACGGCTTTGGAGCTGCTCCAGAGGTCTGTCGCCGGGTCAAGGGCACATGGCTGAGACAAAAACTGGCTGAGACAAAAAAGTGCATCGCACATGTACTGGCCTGTCTTGAAAACAGAAGATGACTGGGTTTCATTGCTGTTCTTCCTTGTTGTATGATTGTATGCTAAATTATGGATGTAGCTTGGGGGCCATGTTTGGATGAATCTGAAAGTGTTTTGGGAGACGTTTCAAGTTGTATGTGTGTCTTTTTTTTTTATTGATTCTTAAATGTTTTTGTTTATTTGTTTATTTATTATTTATTTATTACTGGATTGTCATGGCAGGATATCATTTTATTACAACTTCACCCTAATATAGTTTAATATATTATTATTAGTAGTAGTAGTAGTAGTATTGTTTTTTTTGTTGTTTTTATTATTATTATTATTATTATTATTATTATTATTATTATTGGGGCAACAGTGGCTAGGGAGTTGGCCTGGATCTGAAGATTGTGGGTTCGATTCCTTCACCAGTAGGTTGCCCTGAGGTACCCTTGAGCAAGGTACTGTCCCCGTCACTGCTTCCTGGGTGCTTTCAATAGCTGCCACCTTCTGCACATGTGTGTGTATGGGTGAAACACGGTGGCTGAATTTTGTTGTGTTGTGCTGTGCTGCGTTATGACAAGGGTAGTCACTTCCACTTCATTATTATTATTATTATTATTATTATTATTGCTATTATTATTATTACTATTATTATATTGACTTCTCAGAAAATGAATTTTTTTGAAATTGCATAAAAACAAGCAAAATTAGAAAAAAGGTATTTATTTAACCATTTCACTGGCAGCTTAGCAACCCTAATAGACAAACTGTTCCAGTACATGCGTTTTATTCTTTTTACAGTCACTTACATGGAGAGAGAGAGAGAGAGAGTGTGTGTGTGTGTGTGTGTGTGTGTGTGTGTGTGTGTGTGTGTGTGCGTGCGTGTGCGTGTGCGCACGCGCGTGTGTGTGTGTGTGTGTGTGTGTTTGTACAGAACTCTGCAGGTAGCTAAGTGATTGGCTCTTCCTGTAGCTATATTTAACCTCAGATACAGCACACATTCTGATTTGAGATTGGTTCTGTCATGCATCTGATTTGACTTGTGTGTGTGTGTGTGTGTGTGTGTGTGTGTGTGTGTGTGTGTGTGTGTGTGTGTGTGTGTGTGTGTGTGTGGAACACACTGAGTTTCTGAGGCAGATTAAACCACAGGCTCTAAACATAACAGCTAAGTTTATTTGTTTAACCTGTTTCAATCATTACATCTTTGTTTTTAAGGAAAAAAGCTTCCACCCCACACCCTTCTTGTAATAAATGAGCGGCTTTTACTTTGTGATCTAGTTTGTGAGGTGCCAGAGGTTTGTCATCAGAGATAAGGGCCATAGCAAATGCACACACACATGCACACGCACACACACACCACATACAAACCACATATACACACACCACACACACACACTGCTCAGTGCACGTATAACAGTGCCTTAGGTTATTCTGAATTATTCATGTTCAAAAAGCCTAACCTGTGCGCTCTCTCTGTCTCTCCCTCTCTACCTCCCCACCTCTCTCTTTCTCCCCATCTCTCTCTTTCTTTCGCCCTCTCTCTCTCACGCATATTCTTGTACTCTTTCTCTCTCCCTCCCCTTCATTTGAGACAGGCTATTCCGAGACTGGGACCTTTTCTACACGAGTGACTTATGTTCTGGTTTGTTTGTTTATTTGTACAGTTTGAAAGCCTTTGAAGTTGTAAACATGTAAACAATGATGCACACTTCTTTAGGCCACTGAATGTGAAGTCAGTCAGTCAGTTTTCATCAGTTGTCAGCGCCAACGAAGGACATTAAGATGACTTATATCACCCACTGCCATCTAGGAGAGTTGAGCAGAACAGACAAATCAGGGTAAACAAAGAGAAAGGAGAGAAAACCGAAACTGAGGGAAAGTGCTGGGGAGAGTGTGTAAGAACTGAGTCAGGGTCAGGATGGAGAGGTTTAAACTTTTTGGACTTTTTGCTCCGAGCATTGGTGTTTGTGTTTTTGTCTTTTTACTGAAATGTCGTGCAGTAAAGTCAAAGGTTGATATTAAAGTGTCAAAACAAAATGACTGATGGGCTCTGATTAATTGAACATAGCAGTGGCATAGCTACAAGTGACCCAGTGCTAACAGTTTATTTAGAATAAATCTACTCATTCTCTCTCTAACTCATTTTTTTAGCTGCTTGTCCTGATTAGGGCCATGGGGATGCTGAGGCCTCTCCCAGCTCTCACAGGGCAAAAGGTGGAGAATCACCTGGACAAGTCACCAGTCCATCGCAGGGCAGACAAAAATAAATCTAGAATGGTTTAAAATATGGACAGCATGGTGGTAAGGTGGGTAGCCCTGTCACCTCACAGTGAGAAGCTCCTGGGTTTGATTCCCAGGCGGGACGGTCCGGGTCCTTTCTGTGTGAAGTTTGCATGTTCTGCCAGTATCTGCGTGCGTTTCCTCTGGGAGCTCTGGTTTCCTCCCGCCATCCAAAAACATGCACACCAGGTCCTCGCCTTTCACCTTGTGAGAGCTGGGATAGGCGCCAGCGCCCCCCTTGACCCTAATTGGGACAAGCAGCTATGAAAATGAGTGAGTGAGTGAATATGTAAAATATGTACCGAGACTTGCCTAAGGGACTTTGTTGGGACAGCAGCCGGACTCGGGTCTCACACCCTGATATTCCATTTATGGTGTGGAGCCCTTATCTATAATTCTCTCACTACTTATAATGAGGCAAACTAAAAGGAAGGGCCCTAAATCATCATCATCTCTGCAATTCCATTACAACATGGATAACGGTAAATACATTCTTTAACATTATTATTATTGTAGTGGTGGTGATGGTGCTGGTTGGTGGTATTTTTATTTATATTAGTATATGTAGTTGTTGCAGGATTTATTTATCTATTTATTTCTTTATTTATTATCAAAGAAAACAGGTATCACAATGTGTGTTAAACAAAAAAAAATAGCTGCAAAGTGCATCCAATTAAAGGTGGAGTGCAATGAAATGAAAAGGTGCCTGGCACTTTTTTTTGGTGAGCTTATTATTTTATAATAACTAATTCATTCTAAGGTTTGTTTAATGTTAAACACAATTTTTTATCTACAAGTGGTAGAAGGACATACCTGTTTTTTTGTGCTTTTCTTCTTTTCATCCTCTCTCACTCTCTCGCTCCCTCGCTGTGATCCAGCTGTAGTTGGGGGCGGTGCAGGCTTGCCTCTCTCTCATTAGCACATTAACATGGCTGTTTGGAAGATTAATGATGGCTGCTTAGCAGGAGCAAAGCCACAGCTCGCTGGAGACGGTCTTATACAGTGACCCAGTTTTTAACGCAATCACAGAAACAATTTGGCTGTGGGTGGGTGTGTATGCGTGTGAGTCTTCTGTGGGCTTTAGGTGGTCCTTTATTTAAGCAGTCTAAAAAAGAGATAGTGAAGTCTTTTTGACTGGAAATAAAACAGTGACAATAACAAAGGGAAGTTTCAGAATCTAGTGATCTCTGTTTATCAAAGATTTGAAACCAAAAGCTAAATGAGAGGCTGGATGTTACTTTGATACTACACACAGTCTCAACTGGCATCATTCTGTAATAAATACTTTTTCATGGGCAGTATGGTGGTGCAGTTGTTAGTGCTGTTGTCTCACAGCATGCAGGTTTTGGTTTTGTTTCTAAGCAGAAGCAGAATGGGTCCTTTCTTTATGAAGTTTGCATGTCTTCCCTGTGTCTGTGTCCCATAGACATGCTTGTCAGGTGACCTGGACATGCTAAAACGAAATTGGACCTCTGCATTTAACCCATGCACACTCAAACCCGTGCAGCAGTGGGCAGCTATTGAAAGCTGCCCGGGGAGCAGTGATGGGGACGGCACCTTGCTCAAGGGTACCTCAGGGCAACCTACTGGGAAGGGATTCGAACCCCCGATCCTCCGATCATGGGGCTGACGCCCTAACCACTAGGCCGCCGCTGCCCTATGCTCATATGTCTTTCTGTCTGTGTGTCTGTCTTGTGATGGTCTGGATCTTGTCCAAGCTGCACATTTTCCTCTTTACATTTACATTTACGGCATTTAGCAGACGCTCTTATCCAGAGCGACTTCCATGTCCTAATTACAGGGACAGTCCCCCTGGAGCAATTCAGGGTTAAGGGACTTGCTCAGGGACCCAGTGGTGGTATTGCTTGAGATGGGATTTGAACCTGGGACCTCTTGAGCCATTGGTCCATAGGCAAGTACCCTACCACTAGACCACGACCACCCCCCCAAACACGACCCCTCTTTGAGTGCTGGACCCCCCACTTACAATAAGTGATTCTGATAATGAAAGTGAAGTGAAAGTGACTATTCTTGTCATTGCGAGGTCACAGCGCAGCACACAGTGACCACAATGAAATTGGACCTCTGCATTTAACCCATACACACAAACACCGTGCAGCAGTGGGCAGCTATGAAAGCGCCTGGGGAGCATTGACAAGGTTCTCAAGGGTACCTCAGGGCAACCTACTGGTAAGGGGTTTGTACCCACAATCTTCCGATCTTGTGGTCGAGTCCCTAACCCCTAGGCCGCCGCTGCCCAAAACACTCCACATAGTCGGCAGGTTGTGTTTTGGGCAGCGGATAGAGAATGTATTATCAATAAAAATCGCAATGAAGAATTCAGGGATGAAACTTTTAGAGGATGAGAGCATTCAGTCCCCCATCTCTGTGAATAGCAATCATTTTAATTGTTTAATAATGAACATATGATGTAACAGTGTTTATGCAGAAACCTTTGTTTTAGAAGTCTAATGATTTCTTGTCTTAAATTAGCAAAAGCTATGTGCATCCATTTCCCCCACTCGGGGGGTAAATCTCTACTCTGTGCATAGTGCACTACATAGGAAGTAAAACTCCACACAGTGCAAAATGCATCAAACAACACTTAGAGAAAGTGGAAGTGATCAGTAAACACACAATGGCCCTCTACAGGATTGTGTAAGTGTGTGTGTGTGTGTGTGTATGGGAGAGACAGAGAGATGGGTAGCAAGTATGGGCTTTGTGCAAGCGGCTTGGCTCCCAGCAGTAAAGATAGGACAGATTCATGTGCTGTGATACACATGCAGGAGGAATCCATTCTGATAGCTGCTGAATGAGTAATGGAGACAGTGCACATGCATGCAGCATTCAGCCTGGAACACTGATTCTCTCTCTCTCTCTCTCTCTCTCTCCTTCCTTCCCTCCTTCCCTCCCTCCTTTGGCTCTATGTGGAGAGGTTGTCGTGGGTGATGGATGTTTGTTATTTGCGTTGCGATTACCCGCACTGCTAGCTTATTACAGCCGCAAAAAGAGCCGTTTGTCAGTGGGTTGCTTAGGCCGCTGGGTGACGGTCATATGCGTGCATGCTTACGTGTACGTGTGCGCGCTTGCTCTCTAACAGATGACATCTGTCCATTAATTTAAAGTGGGATGTGGCTTGTTGTGGCTTTGGTGAACAAACTGTCTCCTTTTAACCACAACACCATGAAGGGAAATCCGAGCCCACACTTTCAGACATGCACTTCCTGCAATCAGGGATGACTAAGCATTCATTCATTCATTCTTCCACAAATGCATTGTGTTGTTTAAATGTTTGAATGGTTTAATGCTTCTTCAAGTGATCATCAGGTGTGGCAGCTGTAGTTTTTCGAATAGAAGGAGCCGGTGACAAATAATGGAAAAGCGAAAAAAATCGAGATGGAGAAAATAAGTGTGTTTGTGGGTGCATAAGCATTATCATATATATATGTTTGAGATTGGATGTGTTGTGTATTCATGATGGGGGCTGCAAGTCTATTGAATACTCATTCAAAATCTTGTGTGATAAACTGCAGAACTTCTGATGTCTCATACACAGGCCCAGAACCGTTCACAGCATATCTGTGCCCCAAATAATTGTCTGTCAATTTAAATAGCAAGCGTGTCATTGCTGCACAACAAGGAGCACAGAGCTTTTCAGAGCAAGAGAGTTGCTGTTTTTAAAATTCTTACAAAAACTTAATAAAGCTGTTAATAGTAAGTAAGCAACTAAGTTACAAACCTTTGGGTCTTTACAAATGAGTTAACCATGTGAGGCTGTTTTGATCACTTTATTATAATAGTCAGGGCACAGTCAGTCAGGTGGTGCTTTTTCCATTAAAACGGGTGGTCCTTGAAACCTTCAAGGCTCTATTTCAGGGTGTTTTGCACAGCTTACAATTAAATTCTCTGGTTTTAGTCATATTTTCACTAGATTGGGTGTACCTGTTTCTGATTCGGCTGTGGTGGCCTATTGATGAGGGAGTTGGCCTCAGGATCGGAAGGTCATAGGTTCGAATTCTGGACCGGTAGGTTGCCCTGCGGTACCCTTGAGCAAGGTACTGTCCCTATCACTGCTCCCCGGGCAGCTTTAATTAGCTGTCCACTGCGGGACGGTGTGTATGGGTGAAGCAGAGGTTGAATTTTGTTCTCTCTGAGCTGTGCCGTGTTTCACAATGACAAATATAGTCACTTTCATCAATATCGATGGATATACACTGCTGTTTTTACGTGCTGCTGTTTTTTAGCCATTGAATTCAACATAAACTAATACCTCCATAATAATTACCCATAACTGGTGATTGTTTTTTGTTATCAGTATATTCTTTCAATTGTTTCATTCCAATTAAGTGTTTACTCATGTTATACTGGCAAATGATTGATTACAAGCATTGCCCAGTCAAGTATAATTGTAATAGTGTACTATCTGCTGTGTTCTGGAGCGACTTACTGATTTACAAGCAGCAAAATTTCAGAACTTTGAGACCATGTCCTCAATACTGATACAGCTGCTGGTCCTGCATGCTTTTTAAACCATTATAAAAAAAAGAAAAAACATATTAGGCTCACGTTTTTTTTTTTCGTTTGTTCTCTCTAGTCTGGGAAAGTGCTTTGGAATGCAAGAGCAGAATAATTTGTTGATTCTACTCATAGCCCACCAATATTTTATTTCATTTCACAGCCTTGCGTGCATGTACAAATTGCTTCATGTGCATGAAAGTGTGTGCTTGCATGTCTTTGTGTGTGGAGGTCAGAAATGTGTGAGAAAGCTTTTATCACCTCCTTTTCTTTTAATACTTTGTAGAGAGAGAGAGAGAGTGAGAGTGAGTGTGTGTGTGTCCTCAGTGGGATGTGCTGTGCTCGTCATTCTTTCCAGCTCAGTTCTTCACTGGCTTTAAAAGCCAGAGCAGCATGCACTCCTAGGCCCGGTGTGTAGTCCTGTCCAGCACCTTCACATTCAGAGATGTCTGGAGTGAAAGTGGAGGTGGATTAGTTATGCTCTCTGTAATTCTACAAGCTGCAATTGAAATAAAGCAGCTACTATGATGTTACATAGATGCTTAATATTTGGATAATGTGTGTGTGTGTGTTTGTGTGTGATAGATACAATCATATCAGATTACAGTCCTACCCACAGTTCCTTTACTCTGAGGGGTTTCTCAAGTACTTTAATTTCAAGGGATGTCTTGCCTTTCAGTATGTTTTTAGTACTGCGTCTCAGCACATTAGCTCACACCAAGTCTCCGTTAAAGTGCCTTCTTGGGAAAAGGGCCCTGAATATAATCACAAAACAATCATACACCGGCTTTAATGATTCACCTGAGCTTCATGACTTTGCATGGTTTTGTAACGTTTGCAGAAATTAGGCAAATAAAGTAATGATAAAAATACTCACCAAGTGTCAACCAGTTGTTGCAACTGTTGAGAAATGCTGACACTGATATTCCAACTAGCCATAAAACTAGTCATAAAACTCCCGAATCAATAATTTCTCACAGCTTATATCACACACCCACCTCTGGTGAAATCCTCAGGATGTATAGTACTTATGACATGTTTGAAATTAAATTTATTTTTAAAAAAAAAGTATTATTATATGGGTTATAATACATATTTATTCTTATATATTAACATTAGTAGTGGGAAAGTAAACAACATGTTTTTTCTAGTCTCGCTAGCACTGCTGGTTCTGCTTCCACTTGAGGATGGTGGTTTCTGTGGTGTCATATGTGCAGTGTTATGGTTTAAACAATGTTCTGCCGCAGAAGAAATGTGGGCTGGTGTGTGTGTGTGTGTGTGTGTGTGTGTGTGTGTGTGTGTGTGTGACCACAGGAGGCTGTTTTCAAGCCACTGCTAGCTTGTTATGGAAGGTGTGCTGGCCTGTCTCTCTCTTGCTCTCTGGAGTTAATTGAAGGCACTCTAGTAGCCTAATTGAATGTGATGAAGTGCAGCAGAGTGGTGCCGGCCAGGAGTGTGTGTGACAGAGTAAATGCTCAGATAGAGAGCTCAGGTTATTTTTTTCCCCACAGATAGCTTGTGCAGATAAAGTGTATTTTTATAGATTTTTAGACATTTATATATTGTTATTTCTGTGGCAGAAAAAACAGAAGGTAAAATACACTCTTAAGCAATTTCCAGTGGGTTGCAATGTTGCAGGTGTGGTTAGGTAGTTGCTGTGCTGTTTTTGACCTGTAGGTGTTGTATTTCTATTGGTTGTTTGGATGGGAATGACTAGGTTATGATGCTGCTGGGTGTTTTGGGTAGCTCCTATGGTCTTCTGTCATATTACAAGGAATTGTCAGGGTAGTTCTAACATTGTTTCAGGTGATTGCGAAGGGTCTTGCTTCTTTGTGTAGAGTGGTTGATGGAGTGCTATGAGTTCTTGACCATCCCAGGTTTACTGTGGTGTCCCATTTGTTTGATAGCATTAGTTTTAGTGTATAAAGGTAGGATTTGTGAGCATTTGCCTCCACACTGGAATATATTTGATATACAGAAACCATACATTTAAATTGACCACAAAGCTGTATACAAGCTACCTGCACCGAACGCTCTGGAACTGGTTTCTAGGTAGATGTCTCAAAAGCTACAGCAGCACCAAATCTGGCATACAGCAAAGAAGGATGTAAATAGAATAATGCTATTGTGTTGCTTTAAAATGAGCTCTTACTAATAAATAAAGCAACAACGCAGATACATTTTCTTCTAGCAGCAATTGTGTGTGTGTCTGTGTGTGAAAGAAAAAGAATGTATCTCTGTTCTTGGGGTTTAGCCTTACCACACTTTTTCATGAAGATCCTTCACCCTCAAATAACCACCTTCAGTCTTTTTGTTCTTTTCAGCAAAATCATGTCCATTGACATGGTGACTTTCACTTTTCCCTGAAGATCATTACCATTGAGCACTACAGACAGCCTTTTTAGATCTGCTCCTCTGTGCATCTGTGTGTGTGTGTGTGTGTGTGTGTGTGTGTGTGTGTGTGTGTGTGTGTGTGTGTGTGTTGTGGCGTGCTGCTGTGCTGAGCCTTTGATCTGCAGGAGGCTGTTCTATCTTTGAAGGAGTGATTGCCTCCTCACTTTGAACACCGCCAGAAGACAAGATGCAGGACTCCAACCCTACTGAGACAAGAGAAGGAGGGAAAGAGGGAGGGAGGCAGGTTGGAAGTTTGGAATAAGTGAAAAGAAAATAAAAGTTTATGGAAAAGTAAGAAGTGAAGATTTACTGTATGGACTCACTGAATGCTTGTCAGACGAAAAGATTAATCATGTGTCAACACACAGAAGGATGATGTTGATGTCAGGAGCCTGAAAGCATTCTCAGCACCTACTTGTCGGCTGTATGTTTGTCTCTGTGTGTTACTCTTTCTTAGCCAGTCCTTATAACCTGGTTTGCTAATTCACCCAATGAACCTATGGTTTAAAACCAATCATAAAATAGTTCTAGCTTACTCCATCTCCATCCAATCAATAAGTCGATAACAAAACGGGTTGGAATGGAAGAAGATTCAGCGATGCAACGGTATTGCCACTTGTCTAATTTTTTATTTTAAGCACTAAATGTAGGTGTTTTGATAGGAACAGGAATAGCATAAGCAAGCAGTACCTTCAGTGTCCATTACTGTCACCTTCAGTTTATGAAAAGATCTGGAGAATAAATCTTTATGCTCTTTAGATGCACATGTATCTCCTTGGAAATTCTTCACGAATGTTCTACCAGTTAGGAAGTTCAAACTCCACCAGAGTTTTGCTGAGAAAACATGTTGGTTATGTTAGTTGAAAGGATAAAGGATTAATTCCCACTGAGGGTCTCAGCAGATCGTCAGGGGAAGTTCAGTTAGGAGCTGAAACTGAGAAGTGTTGATGTTATGTCTTCTTTTGAGATGTTGGAGGTCAAATCTGGCTGAGCTTGATGCTTTTAGGTGACAAGATCTGACCCACGAACATGATTGGAAACTTTAACATAAGCTCCAGTAGCCTAGTTTGTTGCCCTAACAGACAGCTACTTCTCCTTAAGAACTGTTTCAGGCAATCTCTTTCCTCAGAAATCAGCAATCGAGGGCTGTGACTACTCGGGGATTCACCATTGTGAAATACCACTTCAGTGGTGGTGGGACAACAAAAGCCATGATGATGAAGAATGAGTGTAACAGGCTTTTTGCGGGTTGGCTCTGTGTGAAAGCTCACACCATTGAATCCAAAGGAAAGAGCAGGGGGCCTGGGCAGAGGAAGAGAATCAACATGGCAGCTCCAAGATGGGCCACATGAAATCTATCAGCCGCCAGAATGATCTGAAAGGCCACCTGGTGCTTTTTATTTATGTAGAGGTTGTTGCAGATGGATGGTTTCTTCATATACTCTAGCACTCAGACATAAATTATACACACTTTAAATCACACCTCACAAGTGAAAGCATTCCAGGTTCTCCTTAGGAAGTGCTTAAAGGCTTCCCTAATTTATCTAAAATATGGTTTGACTGTTTTTGGTCACTGTATAATTGAATTAATTGTTTCCAATCTTCTCGTCTCCTCCCATATTGGATTGTGACTTATCGTTTTACTAACATACTGGAATGCATTTGCACACGCACACATGCACACTCACATACACATGGGTTGTGTAAAGTCAAGAGGTGTCCTACTCTGTGTGTGTGTATAGCAGAAGTGTAAGAGTTAGAGATAAATGGTTCATCCATGCTTCTATTCCTCCTCTTCCTGTGGAGTGGCTGCGGTTTTCTGTCAGTGTTGTCAGTCTGATGGGGGTCTTTCTGTCTTACTGAGACGTGCAGAGTGTACTGTTAGCATGGTTGGGGGTGGCGGAGCAAGGATCAGACTTGGGAGTTTTTATTTATCGCTGAGCACATAGGCTCCCTGTGGACAGGTGGACATCTGGACAGGTGTGAAGATGGGGAGAGTCTCAGAAATGTGAGCAGAACAGCCCACTTCTCAAACAGAACCTCTACCGCAGGTCCTGCCCATCCACTTCACAGACTGAGGGAGTGTTAAGACACAGTGACTGTCTCTTTTTCTTCTTCTCTTTCTCATCTATATTTCTTTCTTTCTTTTTATTTCTTTCTACATGTTCACTCACTGATACGGAAGGTGTTATCTCTGAACAGAGCCTGTGTAATTGTTTACACTCCCCTTTTTACAGTTTGGAGGTCATGAGGCTGAAGGGGATTCTGGGGTTCAGTGATGTTCCCCATGCAGTGGATAGACTGTGGCTGTGTGTGTGTGTGTGTGCGTGTGTATGTGTGTGTGTGTGTGCGTGTGTGTGCGCGCGTGCGTGCGCGTGAATGACTCTACACCGGTGTTTACTTAGCTTAGCATACAAATGTTGCTGCAAAGAGGCACAAACAGATTTTTGTTCACTCTGCAACAATGTGTTATGATGTTAATTATGTTGTTTACTTTATGCATCTGCTTGATTCTCTCTCTCTCTCTCTCTCCCTCTCTCTCTCCCTCTCTCTCGGCCTCTAGTTCTCTGAGTCCAGACGCGGACCCTGATGGAGTGTTTCAGAGGGAGGGCTTCGGCAGGCAGAGCATGTCTGAGAAAAGGACCAAACAGTATGGAGATGCTTCTCAACTTGAGATCATCAAGACACGTAAATCTAAGAGCATGGACTTAGGTAACGACATCCCACTGAAATCTACAACACCCATATCCAATACCATCTCTGCTCTTCTCCCAGCTGCCTCTGATTGATGTGAACATGCTGCACTCCAGATGTTTTTGTGAGGCATACAGTGAAGACTTGAAAGTGGGCCTTGGCAACCTTAACCTGTGTAAATAAGCAAATATTACCTACATGGGTCATTAATGACACCCTGCACTCCAGATAAAAAGTGTGGGCTTTGACACAAAAAATCCCAAAGGCATTTGCACTCATAATAACATTTTTCTAATTATTAACCTGATTAGACATTTATACATTAAGGTGTGCTCACTTGTATCAAGCATATTATTGAAAAGTCCCTCCCAGGTATACAGACAGTAGTCGTAGTGCCATTGGGACGAGGTCAGGGTCAATCCTTTGCCAAGGAACATGGAGAGACACTCTACCCTCATATCCCAGAGGACCTGTACATGCTGCCACTCCAGCGAGTGGCTTATCGGTGGAGATAAAACAGATTTTTCCTCTTCCATCTCACTACGCAAAATCACCATGGAGACCCTGGCCCTTTTGAGACTGCCCTCCCCCTCACTTTCCAAAAAGCTCCAGAAACTTCATCAGGACTCTTTTCCCACTGCGCACAAATCTTGGGAGAGAAAGCTGATACAGCACTCAGAGGGAGGGAGGCGGAAGAGTGAAAGAAAAGGGCAGATAAGACTCGTTTTTGTCCTGCCATCTAGGTTGAACTGCATTAGGCTCTGGATATCAATTAAAAGCAGCTGCAGCTAGCTGGGCTCAATCAGGGCCATTAGTAACGATAGGAGAATCCTCCGGTGTGCAAAGAGCTTTGGGCCCAAGCTACAGGCTCTCCATCATGCTTTATCAAAATGCTCCATAATTGTGCTGTCAGCTGCCCTGGCTCCTAATGAAAAATTGATATGTGGAGTGATGTCCCCCTGATGAAACAATTATGCCACTCCTAATCAACGGAAAGTCAGGTTTAAGAGGCTTTTAGAAGAAGCCATTTCCTTTTAGCTTTGCCAAGATTGCTGAACTTTGCTTGCATAGACACTCACCATCCACAGAGTGTTAAGTGTTGTTGGGCAAGAGTTTGTTGCCAGTTTTACACGCCATTGGAAAACAAGCTTCTCTAGTGCTTAGATGGTTAATCGATAATCAGCTCTGCATTCTAAAGTGCTGAAAACTCAGCCATATTGACAGGTTTTGATTATTAATCTGGCTTATCATGTTTGACCTTGTACCAGTCTTGTTTTGGAGATAGATCCGCTGATGTACTGGTGACATCAATGTTAAAGGTCTCATTTCCTTGAGATGACTTTCATGGATGATGTTAACTCTCTTAAGGTTTCTATGCTTCTTAGCATGCACTCTCAACTTTGTATGGTCCTTTTGTGGAAACCAAGCCACAAATTCAACCTACTTTTAATGCATTGTTTTTGTAATGTCACAAAAAAACAACATATTTATATATGTCCACCTGTTTTGCCAATAGCTCCACAACTTTACATTGACATTAAGGAGTGTTTTGGTCAAAACGGAGACGCTACAAGGCCAGATTATTATCATAACAGAAAAAGAGAATAGCTTGATAGCCATACAATAATAAATTATAGCTTTTTTGAAGCAATGAATACATAAACATAAATAGACATCAATGAGACTAAAATAGTAAAAATAAGGTAGAATATTGTCCCTTCACTTTACGAGCTTCTTTTACTTACAGCGTTCAGAGAATGAGGGACCAACCCTCATTACTTTAGCATTACTTTAAGACCCATGAACAAAAGTAGCAGAAGCAGAAAGTGCTCCACATTACCTAACCCCACCATTTTATTTTGAAGCTTCATCACACTTTTCTCTTCCAGCAAATCACCTGTTCTTAGTTCATGTTAAACAATTTGCTAAAATGTCTTTTTCCGCTTGCAAATCTGCTAGATCCTTTTTCCCTCCCAGCCTTGTCATGCACTACATCAGCAGTGTCTGCCTAAAGACAGATCAGAGAAGGATCTCAGAGATAACACAGACGCATCCACATGATGGCCTGTCCTTCATATTCTCACAGATGTGTGATACGGCTGAGAGGGAGGGAGGGACGGGTGTTGACTTTAATCTGTGCATGGGGCTGTGTGTAATCACCGAAACACATTATAACCTGTCCACCAGTGAATATGATTGACTCTGAGAGAACCATGATATTCCATATCTTATTCCGTGTTGTTCCTCTCTGATTTGTCCGTCTATCTCTGTCTCTACAGTCTTCAGTGATTTGCATGCTTTTTGTGGCCCTTGGAAATACCAGGCATGGAAAAGCAGTCACAATATAATGCATGGGATTTGGGAATGGTGGAACGTCTTGCACTAACCAGTCACAATTCTTTATGCCTCTTTAACAGTAGCTGACGAGATTAACCTCACACCCCGGCCAAACAACACAGAAGGTAAGAAAACCAGTCACTGTAGCAATGCAACCGGACTGGCTTATTTCGCTGCGCTTGGGCATGCTTGCTCTCCGCGGTTTGGCCGGGATTACACTTATTTTTTATTGGATTTTTTTTTCTTTGTTTTCTGCTTTTTTCTGTCTCTTGTTTGCTCTTTGCTGTTTGCAGCAGTTAATTTTTCATGTGCTACAGTTTTAGACCTCCCTGGTAGAATCTGCCAACGTTCTCAAGGCTGTGCTGTATTTCTTTTTTAGCATAATGCTGCAAATGCATTAAATGTGACCTACAATACTTAGTTCACCCCTCCATCTCCTCGCCAGCGTAATTTCACCTGTTAGAGCTCTCTACTAAAAGGCTGCATTTAGATGTGTATGTTTGGGAAGTCATTTGAGATAATTTCTTTCAAATCAAAGATATTTTTGCTTAAATTAGGGTAAGTGGTATGACGTTAAATGGATGTTTTTTAGGCTGCGGCTTTACAAGAGGCGAGGCACATGCTTGCTCTTCAGAGAATAAGATGGGAGAAAACATTAATTAGGCTGAGAGGTGTTTCGAAATGGAAGAGGAAGGAGGTGGAAGAAGAGGGAGGAGAATATGTGTATGTGTGCGGTTGCTGCTGCGGGGCTTCTCTACAATCCTGCTTGAAATAAAGTCCCTCAAAGTCAGCGAACCTCTTTGGCTGACTGCAATTAATCCATCAATGTCTAGTGGCTAGAGTTATGGGCTGTAGTCACCGCACAAAGGAACACATGCTGAAGGCCCTGGGTAGAGTTAAATCATGTAGAAAACCTTATTCTGGAACAAATGCATAGCACTGCCAAGAATGTTGACTAAGAGTAAAATCAATTGACTCTCTGTAGCATGTGGCGGTCTACTAGATGGCTTTCCAATGAAGCCTAGATATATATGTTTTAAAAATAATGAGCTATTACTTTACTTTATCACATCAGCTGCCACACCTGGAACTAATTCTCTTGTGGGTGGGTTTTTAAAAGCAACTTGAGCTGCAACAAATATCTTAAACACTCATCCAAACCATAAATGAAAGTTCCTTGGAGAACATGGCTATGTTTCTAGTTCCACGGACTCTTTGAGGCCATCTCTGTAACCTCATACAACTTTATGCTCAGCTGTAAAATGAACTGGGTCCCAACCACAGCAATGAATAATCCACCATAACCCAAGTTATAAGCTAATGAACTGCATGTCTTGTGGTCCGGAAAGGTAAGTGGTGCCATATGGAGCAGGTCATTGCTTTACAGTTTGCAGGTTGTCTGCAGCTTGTGGGAATGGTATAGGGGGATACCATGGCCATTCGACTGTATGACTCAGCTTAAAAAGCCAAAAATGATCCAGGGGAGCAGCAGCATTGCTGATGGCACCATGGTAATGGCACACATAAGAGCCTGAGGACTGATTGAGCTCAGCTATTTGAAGTTAATTAGGACAGGTGTAGAGAACTAGGGGAGAGGAGCTGTTTTCTAGTGTGCTAATGATCCAGAACAGGCAGGCAGAAAGGCCCGGGCGACCCCAGAGCCCCTTTGCTCTTCCTGGGATACCGCAACACAGCTTCCCCTTCACTGTTGTGGAACTATTTTTAGCTTAATCACCCTTTTACTGCTTTTAACTGGCTGAATAAATTACATGTAATGGATCCTATGTCCATGCACATTTACAGACCTGTGCAAGGAACCGCTTTGGGTAATGGCCTTTACAACACTGTCCAAGCCACGCTAATGAGGCGGCAGCCACAGCCCCTCACATTAACCATTGGCAGGTTATTCAAGGAGTTTGTGATACCTCCTTTTAACATTTAATGATAATTGCTCCAAGTGTCCTTCCTAGTCCTCTCTATGTACTGACTAATAATAGAGGTAAAGGCCACATGTATAATTTTCATCGCCTGTAGATGCAATGCTCTCATGCTATGATCTAGAATATTCTCCCTGAGCTGAGAAAGAAAAGACATGTATGTTTCCGTTCACCAAAAGCTGTACTCCCCCCCTTTCCCTCTTGAGTGTGGCAGTGAACCCAGTATTAGGGATGTGATAGGAATTGCAGAGAAGTCTGGCCTATTGAAAGGATGTTGTCAAAAAAGGGGGGGAGACAAGGCAAGAGAACAATTACCAGCGTTTTCTTCTCCGTTGCTTTTCGCTCCGAAGAGATACAATGCTAGCACATGTGATGCAGAATGCCAACAGGTTTGGCGGGATCATAATTCTAAGATTCTGAGCAAAGCAGAATAGCATCTCTTCATACAATGGCAGCAGCCTCAGCTTTATCTGCCACATCCCATTGCATTTGGCATTCAAACTGCTTCTGTGATCCAGGCTTTAAATTCTAAGCTTCAAAAGCTTCTCATTTACCTGGTATTTGGAGGATATTGATTAAGCTGCTGCTTCTGATAGACTACAGGGAACAGTGTTGTTTGGATTTGATGTGATTTCCTGTATCCATCCTTTTTCGTTTGTTTTGTTTACCTAAAGTTCAAGAAAGAGACCTTCAAAACACAGGAATGGTCCTTCATAGAAATGGATGCAGAAAGTCTAAACTTGTGGTGGAAAATTGCTTTCATAAAAAGCTTCATAGCTATGATCATCTGTGTATGCAATGTATTTGTTAATGATATTGAAGAGCACACTAAATTACTGACTGTATATTGAGAATGGTTTAGTTGTGTTGATCAGTAACTGAACTGAATATTTCATGGTGAAGGAACTCTGATGGTAATCTAGTATTAATCTACAGTGTTCATTGTTTTCAAGGCTGAAAGTGATCTTAAAACTGTTCTGTTTTCAATCTGAAGTGCACCTCACCTGGAGTTCCATCAGTAACAGTAGTCCAGTTCAAATCAACCTCACGTACGAAATAATTCTGGAAATACTGCAGCCAGTTGCTTGTAGGATATGGTTGTGGGTTATAGTTGATTGGAGCCCCTCTAGACCTTTTAGACATTGATTTCTGTGACCTGTAAAATGTACATCTATAATAAGTTATAGATATTATATAATTTTAATTTAATTGAATTATGTTTGTTGTATTTAAAGGCTCATTTTTGTGGATATGATATGAAAAAAAGTTTGACAGTAAGTAAACAGTATTAAGGTTTCAAAAAAAACCAAACCTCAAATTAGTTATGTAGTGTGCTCCAATTATGTTAGCTAAGCTATAATAAAAATTATCACGATTTTTGAAATGTGAAATAAACTTTGTTACACATTTCTATTTACCTCCCAGATGAGTGTATGACAGTTTCCATAGAGTAGCAAAAATTATGTTTCATTTGATTTGCTAACATGGCAACAGACATTATAGGGTCACTAGCAGACCTTGGGAGGTTTGTTTTGGACAGACCATTTAAGCCTTAACTGGAGACCTAATGGTCAAGTCCTCTTCACTGGTTAGTGATATGATGCTGATGTTGTGCCTTGGAATCTACATCTTATTGGGGTAATTTGGAGAAATCGCACTGAAACCTCTCTATTTATCAGCCCGTCTTATCCTACACAAAGTACATTAACAAACCTCCACTGGTGAAACATTTCCAGCTTCAGTTAAACTGTAAGTAGACCATGGATGGATGTGGTGAGGTTGAGGGGTTCCCACCTCTGTGATGTACTGTGTGCAGAGCTTTTACTGGTCCTGCTACCAGCAGAGGAGGCCATGCTCTGGCTCTTTCTCAGCTAATCGCTTACGTTTGCTTGGTTAAAGGATCAAGGGCAGATTAGTGAGACGTCACGGGCTGCTGCTTGTGGAAGAATGATAACAGTAGCAATTCCGATGTGGATTACTTCCCTTCCCTGGCGCTGTGCCTTTCCTGCCCCTTCCTATGGCTCAAACCACCTGGAACCCTTCACCCTCTGTTCTCACTCCTTCCTTATGCTGAGATGCTACAGACATGCAGTTCCAGCAGAGAGAGAAGGCAATAGAATTCTAATTGTTTTCCCCGGTTGTTGGAGATTTATTTTGCCAGACCAGTCTCTGTCTCGCTTCACGTATTTCCACCACAAGGTCCACTGTGAGCTCAGCGGCCACCAAGCATGGTCCATTTAGCTCTCTAAAAACAGACCAAGGCCCTCACAGACAACCGACGCAACAGTTTTGGGGGAAGGGGAACGAAGAAGAGCACATGGTCCACCTCAGCAGCTCATCTGAGACAAAGCAGAGTGAGAGAGATTGAGTGACGGCTGTGTTTACACAGAATGCCACCATATGTTCGAGTGCGACATACAAATGGACTCAATATAGCAAAAGGCCTATGGAGACTAAGCCCGAATACCAAGCAGCGCTTGAGAGCCTGAGCACACGCATTCAAACATCCGTGTGAGGAAAGACCAACTCTCATTGAATAGCTGAATGTCAAGAACGTGCGTTTCGATGCATATCTTAATCGTTGCCGCTTCACGAAAAAGGGCATTTGATGGAAAATCTAAATGGACCACATGCTGGTTATGGGCCGTTGTTCTGGAGGCGGGTGCTGACATAATGAAATACCCATGGCTCGCTTCACTACGCTACTCTAAACAAAGGACAACAGCCACTGGAAAAATAATTCCGGCTGTCTGAGGCTGAGCTGGAATGGCCTTAAACAGAGCGAGGGATGGCTGCAGCTGCAAAAGCTTTTCTCTGGGTTTCCTTTCATCAATATCTCTTCTTGTGTTTGACCTAGCACGCTTTATGGGAGGAATGACACTTCGATCAGCTCTGTCAACAAACTGAAAGAATAGTTTCGGTTGCCTTGAATAGCAGCTTTCTCTCATCTGCCCATGTATATTTATTTATCATTTGCATGTTAATTATATTTGTGGGAATAATGGAGATCCATTATGCTGAACATAGCAATAGGATGTAGTCAACCGGACCAGCTATGCACCATTACTGTTCCTCCTTGGGCTGCATAAGCTGTTGAGCCTTTTGTTTTAGAGTGTGTGTGTGTGTGTGTGTGTGTGTGTGTGTGTGTGTGTGTGTGTGTGTGTGTGAGAGAGAGAGAGAGTGTGTGATTTATTGGGAGAGCTTAAAACGTTTATCTTATCCCAATCACGCAGGTGGTTTAGAGAATGTCGTGTGTTTGGCGACTGTTCCAGAGTCTGTTCCATATGCGCCCACCTGGCTGCAAACACACACACACACACACACACACACACACACACACACACACACACAGCAGAAACCCATCCATCCAGCCAATTCTTCGTGCTCTCTCATTGCGGAGTCCCTCCTCAGCAGGTTCGCTGGTGCAGGATTAATGCTGTGTCTCTGCTGGAAGTCTGCTGGAAGTGGGTGTGTTGTGTGTTTCTGGAATGCCATCTTACCCACACTAAACACACACACACGCACACATCCATGCTCATACACCCTTACAGAGTAAGGAAGCGGATTAGAGCCACAAAAAGGTCATTAAGTAGCAAGCTTGAAGGGAGGAACAAGGAGTATGTTCTGGGGGGTTTGAAAAGGCAGAGTCTCTGGTGCTTAGTCTGCATGCTTTTTACCGTCCTCCCCACTTGTTCTTCACATCCTCTTTTTTTTCTTGTCTTTATGTCTCAATCCTCCTGCTCCTGACCACCCACCCAAGATAATGGGCCTCATACTTGTGCCATATTCTCTCTCCCTCTCTCTCTCTCTCTCTTTCTGTCTCTTTTCCCCTCTCTTTCTGTGTTTTCACACTCTCTGCCTCTCTTTCTCTCCTTCTCTCTGTGTCTGAAGTGTTTATATAGTTTGCAAGCCTGTAATTTGAGGCAATTATGTACATAGATTGAGGAAGAAGCCACTAAAACAGCCCCCAGAGTTTGAAATGTTTTGTTTATAATGTTCAAAAGATGTATAATGTGTCTCACAGCTCACTTCATATCCAGTGGGGTCTTTATATTACTTTTTTTTCCAGTGTTGTTGCTTCCCTCCTGCTTTGCCGCAAATCTGCAGATAAGTGGAATCTGCATCTTCTCATTTGTCTTCAGACAGAGGAGCGAATGGCACAAACGAATTAGTAAAACCAGGCTCCATCAGAAAGAAACATTGAGTCCCTGCTTTCAGGATGGAAGCGCTTTGTTGTTTTCATAGCCGAGTTCATTATTAAGTGTCCTCTGTTTCACCCCTAAGGCAACTCCACGCGAGACGTCGGGCCCAATCTTGGCCTGAAGAAGTCCAGCTCCCTGGAGAGCCTCCAGACAGCCGTTGCCGAGGTAACCCTGAATGGGGACGTCCCTTTCCACAGGCCCCGCCCACGAATCATCAGGGGGAGGGGGTGCAATGAGAGCTTCCGGGCAGCCATTGACAAATCATACGACCGGCCTGTCATGAGCATGACAGGTGAGGAGGAGGAGTTGGAGGAGGAGGAGGATGAAGGCATGGAAACATGTAAGTGTTTCACGGGGGGGCTATTAGACACATCAATAATCCCTCCTTTGAAGTAAATCTTATTCTTAATAAATGATGCTGTTTTACAAAAAAAAAAAACTATTTTGTGAGTTTTTAACTTATGGTGAGTTTTCTGCTTCACATCGATTTGGTGAGAAATATTTCATTAGAAAGAGCTTTAGCTATAAACAGAACTGCAACTCCAGGGTTCCTTGATCGTTTTCATCAACCATGTACAAATACACAGTGAAATGATGCTACAGTGCAACAAATAAGTTGCTCCAGGGGAACTGTCCCTGCAGTCAAGAAATGTTAGTGGCTCTGGATAAGAGCAGCACCTAAATGCTGTAAATAGTGCAGCTAACATAAAGCAGAGTGTTCTTATGAATAACACTAATAAGCAGATATGATCAGGCATTAGAGTAAATACACACTAAATAGTGTATCATGGGTAATTTTAGTGCAGTGTTTCAAAATTTTAGAATTTGTGTAGCCACTATAAATATAGGTGTTGGACCACAGATCAGAATGCATATATTGCGTATAAGGTACAGATTAGCAGCATGTGGCACAGAAAGAAGCTGTCAAAACTAAGGCTTAAGATGTTTTTATGATCATTCTTATAATCGATGATGCCACAAAACCTAAACACAAAGTTTCTACAAACAGCTTTTTAATCCTACACCCCTTTTCATTTTTGTTTTAAGCCCCGGTTTTGTTGTTTTCCTCAGTCAAGGAGAGTGCAGTTACCATAAGTAGTCATTACAATAGCTCATGGAGATCCTTCTACCACAACTAGGTCAGGCTTTCCCTTACAGACAGAGAGCAGCCCAGCCTGGCAATCTGCGACCAATCAGCGTCTACAGTACTCACATATTACTATTCATATCAGCCATGTTCGAGCCAGCTCCCAGACGGCCCTGCTGGCTGTTTCTTTCTTCCCGATGGGGCCTTTTCGTTCAAATGGCTCCTTCGTAATGCTTTCAGACTCAGAGCAGTAGGGAAACCCTTGTCCTGTTTACTGGAAGAAATAGCTTGCCCTTCATCTCTCCTTGCAGCCCTGAATAGAGCAGCTTTGTATTTCAGACATTCTAGAGATATCTATTGTTTGATATGGTAGACTGAAGACTCTGAAAGCACATGATGAAAGCAACTATTTATTTTTACATATTCTGTGTTACTTCTAACGCAGTTTTCAACAAATGCGTTTTTTAAACAAAATGTGTAAACTGCAACATCCATCAGACATTTGCAGTGTTCTTGCCTGCTCTGAAAATGTGTGTTACTGAAAATAATGACCCGTTTTGAAAATGCCCCATATTTTACAGAATTTGTTGTAGTTCTGTGTTGAAATTATTGATATAGATGTTTAAAACTGGGTTTCCCAGGCGTCACTGGTCCTGAAACAAGTTTTTGACATTGCAGCTCCCAGTTTCCATCTGGCTCTGTCCAGTCTGGTGCTTCATTACACACAGCCGTGTTTTGGAGCTGTCAGACAGCACAGGGGCAGCTAATAACAACCCCTCACCCACGGAGCTGCCTTTTTCTCCATTTAAAAAAATCTATTCAAAGGCGAATTATTTGCCCGAATCACTTTGTTCTGGTATACTTTGTCTGCAAGCCACTAAATACCGTCTTATCTTCCCCTGAGCGAAATGCGGGCGGCTTGGCAGTGCTGGGGGCAATAGATTCTGCCAGGTATATTGCATTTCTGCCGTCCTGATATTCAAATAAGTCAAATAAGTTTTTCAATTTAGATAAAGAGCATCCTGCCTGTGTCTGTCCCCGAGGTTAATAGTCAGAGTTGACAGATAAGGGCTGGCATTCTTCCTCCACGCCGACACTTTTATTTACATAAAATGTGAATTTGGCGTAAGCCTGGGGGAAAATGTGTCACCCGTAGATATTCCACCAGGAGGAAAAAAATGCCTGGGCGTAGCTCACCTCTGCATTTCTGAAGTAGCAAACTTAAGTCTTGCCATTCATCTTGTGAACCCAGAGGTACAGCTTCACCAATCCATCATCACATGGGGTAAGAAATGAACACCTTGATGCAACCAAGGAAAAAGACTAATGATTTATTTTGATTGGGGTCTTCAAAACATTTAGGGCTCTCTCTCTCTCTTATGCAACTGAAATCATTTTAATTACACTAATTCATTTCTTTTCATACTGCAGTCTAACGACCAGCTCTGAATGGCAGTTTAACTTGCTGTGATGGCTGTTTTGATGAAAACACTATTGATCTGCTGGAGCCGTCACTGCATTGACTCTGGCTCTGCCGTCACACATCTCTTTGTTAAGCTAATGAGCAGTGTTTGGGAAATGAAGGGTCCAATTTATACCTCTCATCCTTTTCTGCTGCTTCCTCTCAGTTTGCTCTCTTTTATTTGGTTCCGTGTTTGTCAAGACCAGATTGAGATTTTGTGGGTGTGTGATAATGACAAGCTGAGTGCTCCTCCTCCCCCCCCACCCCACACACACATACACTCATCTGGCCCCCCAGGAGGCCTGAGAGATTGCCATCTCCTGTGTGTTATCCGAGACGGCATCATTAGGAGCTGCAGAAATTAGCACGCTCCTCTAATCTCGAAGCCCAGTTTTAATTGCCAGATGCAGCTCATCCGTGGAGATACGCCGCCTTTGCACTTTGCGGCCCGATAAGCTGGCACACAGGAAGAAAAAAGAAAAAAAAGAAAAGAGTGATGAAAGCGATATCCACCCCAATGTAGTTAGTGTTATCATTCTGCAAACTGTTAGAGGTTTGGAGAAAGAAGAAAAAGAAGGAAAAAAGAGTCTTGTAATTGAAAAAGAGTTTGCGCTTGATTTTGCCTGCTGTTCCTGTCACACATAATTCCACGGTGAGGTTTCACATCAGACGTCTCATTGGGGGCTGTATGAGAAGAAAGTGTTAATAACTTCAGTGGAGAAAGCAAGCCTGAAAACAAACCCCTCACTCTGTGAGGAGAGTCTCTCGTCTTCTCCATCATGGCCTCAGCTACCTTGCTTAAAGCTTTACCAAATCTCGCTTTGCGCCTCTCCCTAAAACCGTGAGGTTCAGGACAGTAATAAAATCGAATCTTATGCTCCTGTTTCCAGGTAGACTGGAACACATACAAACTCTGCTTTAGCACATTGCAAAAATACTTTGCAGTTAGCAGCCCCCCTTGCTCATTCCAAGCTTATATAAACTTACAATTACTGACAGATTAATTATGTTTGATACAGCAGGCCATCCGGAATGGAAATAGTGGTTATAATCAGTACGACACTGAAATGAAAATTGGCCAGATCAGTTCCTATTCGCTTTGGGCCCTGTGATTATAAGTAGTGTGAGATATATTGAAAGTATTGAAAGAACTTTTGCATACAGTTCGAAACCGGCTGCCTCGCTGGATGTGACTTTATGAATAGTGAAAGAATTTACTGCAGAGGGCTAAACGAAAGCAACAAAATCAATATAGCAAATTTTTCCTGAGACTGGATGTGCCGTAAGCTCTGCTGTGAAAATTACGATCGTCTCGCTGGTGTTCTATCGGGAGACCAAAACTATCTCTTCAAAGCAAACATCCTAACAGTGCAATGTATTAATAAAACAAGTATATTAGCAAAGCAATTCTGCCCTCGCTCTGATGTCTTCAAAGAGAGCTTCAAAGTCTCTTGTGGGACACCGAAATGTTGCCGCTTCTTAATTGTGCGCACAGAGGCAGGGAAACAGTCAGATAATGATTTACTCTTGGAGTAGAGCTGTTACAGAGGGAACATTTTCATAAAGAACTCTCTGTTCCTGCATAGAAGAGCTGCTTTCTAAAAATACTCACTCGCTTGGTGGATAAAGAGATGCCGTAACTCTGTCTTCTCAGAATGTGTGTTTGTGTTTGTGTTTGTGTAGTCTAGGGCTCAGTCCCTGATGTCGAAACATATACAGAGGCAGATGTGTGATACAGGGCTGCGTGGCTACAGTTCAGGCCCTTATTGAGGCCCTGTTGAAGGTTAAACAACAGGGCCATCAGGTAAACAACATAGGACATCAGATGCAAACCTGATGTCCTATGTGTTGCACCAGGGTCCTGGAGGAACATTATTTTGTTTCACTATGTAGTGTGTATATGGCTGAAATGACAGTAAAATCCTACTTGACTTGACTGAAAGGTTCAATTTAAGAGTTGCAGTGAAAAGTTAGACATGCACATTTACATTTGCAACATTTAGCAGACGCTCTTATCCAGAGCGACTTCCGTGTCTTAATTACAGGGACAGTCCCTCTGGAGCAGGGACCCAGTGGTGGTAGTGCCAGAGGTGGGATTGGAACCTGGAATCTCTTGAGCCATAGGTCCATAGGCAAGCATCCCACCACTAGACCACCACCACCCACACTAGACCACCGCCACCCACCCTTGTAGCCATTCTGTTTAATGTTTATCACATGTTTAATGTGGGAAGTATTTTGTTGTAGGCTTGACCTAGAAAGCTACCATGTTTGTTAGTGTGATTCATACTTATAAACCACAAACGGCATAACGCGAACCACCTGTCTGAATCATTTTGCCTCAAACCAGATTTGAATGACAGATGCTAATATGTAGTTTAACCCTGCATGACACTCCATTATCAATACAAATGGAAAAGTGTATATAAAGCAGCTAAAACAGTAGCAGTATCTTGACACCTTGAATACGTGTCAGTAATAAACATGATGGGCAGATCCTTAAGCAGGCCTTCTTATCTCCCATTTGTGCAATGCTAACTGGTACTAAGATGGCCACATTAACTTTCAGCAAAGGCTTGAGAAGTTTTGAGAACTACAAAATATATTCCTGTTTTTTTAAATTATTATTTCTATGGAATGGGTTGTGTAGTAGCTTTGCAAGACAGTCCCCCTGGAGCATTAAGGGTTAAGGGTTTTGCTCAGGGACCCAGTGGTGGTAGTGCCAGAGGTGGGATTTGAACCTGGGACCTCTTGAGGTCTACTAGACCACCACCACCCACACTACATTGTTGTCTCTGCCATTGTTTGGTTGGAAACGCAGGAAGGAATGTGAGTCAATAGGAATAAACATCACTGCAGGTCTTCTTGAAGTCCTGCAAAGTAGCATGTGTAAATATGCTTGCCACAGGTCTCAAAAAAATGCTTGTAGATAAGCCACGTATGTGGACATATGGATCCACAGATGTGGATAAGCCACATACCTCCTACCTCCACAAGCTTGGTATGGATTGTATCAAGAATCACCATATACAATACTCATGTCAATTCTTGTTAGCTACATGCTAACAGAAAACTCATATATATATATATATATATATATATATATATTCTGCCTGTTTTGTCTCTGAACGGGCTTTATTTATTTTAGTAATATAGTGAGTTAGACTGAATTGCAGCTGAAAACCCACTGAAGGTCTCCTGCAAGTGTCCAGAGAGATTTTTCCCTGCTTATCTTCTATCCGCAGCATTTAAAACCTTTCTTGAAAATAAATGATGCACTTTCTCTGACTCATGGATGTTTGTGTAAAGTTTTAGTCTCTGCTGAAAGAGAGACGCTATCACCTTCCTCAAAGATATGTGAGAGTGAGTGTGTGGAACTGGAGTTTGAGGCCCTAAATGGGTTCTGTATCGAGGCACACTTTATCACAGATTCCTTCCCAATGAAATAGTGTTGAGCCACAGTGCCCTCAACCAGTTACCCTTCATACCAGACATAACTTCAGTATTTACCAAAAAATAGAATGCTTGTGAGTGAATCTGTGTCAACAGTCCTGGAATTGCTCAGTGTTTTTGGAAATATTTCATTTGGCAGCTCCTACAGGGAGGCCGTAGGTTCTGCCTTGATTTTGTACATTCTTTAGTTTTTGCAGGGGCCAAGACTTAGCATGTCTCTCACTACCTTTCTCTTTTTCCCTCTGTTTCCCTCTTAGTGGAGGAGGATACTGAGGAGAGCTCGCGCTCTGGTCGTGAATCCATCTCCACAGCTAATGACTTGGCACTTCCTGTTGGAGGAGCAGCCATCCTGGAGAGCCAGGTGAATGGTGGCCGACCCAAAGATGATAAGAAGAAGGACAAGAGCGGGAAGGAGAAGAAAGAGAAGAGCAAATCCAAGAAAGGCGTGTTGAAGGGCCTGGGTGACATGTTCAGGTGTGGTGAACACGAAAAGACATCTCTCTCTAAGACCCCTCTCTCTTTCACTTTAACCCCAGTGCAGTAAGCTATACAGCTCATGAGAAAACAGAGCATTAGATTTGGTTATTTAGTGCTAATACAGTGCCTTAATTGGTGTCTACCACTTACCAGTGCAGTGCAAGAGCTGATGTTCAGTTAGTGCAGTTTCATTGACTGGTACCAGTGTAATTAGCAGCTTGGCTGGTGTTCAATTGATACCCTGCAATTAACTGTTTGCTGGTGTTCAATTGGTGTGAGTACTTATATTGATTAGTAAGTTTTTAATTGGTGCCAGTGCAATTATCTGTTTGGCTTGTGTTTAATTGGTGCTAGTAACTGTTTAACTGGTGTTTAATTGGTGCCAGTGCAATTATCTGTTTAGCTGGTGTTTAATTGGTGCAATTATCTGTTTAACTGGTGTTTAATTGGTGCCAGTGCAGTGATCTATTTAGCTGGTGTTTAATTGGTGCCAGTGCAATTATCTGTTTAGCTGGTGTTTAATTGGTGCAATTATGTGTTTAACTGGTGTTTAATTGCTGCTAGTATCTGCTATTAGCTGGTGTTTAATTGGTGATAGTAACTGTTGAACTGGTGTTTAATTGGTGCCAGTGCAATTATCTGTTTAGCTGGTGTTTAACTGGTGTTTAATTGCTGCTAGTATCTGTTTAACTGGTGTTTAATTGGCGCCAATGCAATTTTCTGTTTAGCTGGTGTTTAATTGGTGCCAGTGCAATTATCTGTTTAACTGGTGTTTAATTTGTGCCAGTGCAATTAACTCTTTAGCTGGTGTTCAGTTAATGCCTGTCAAATGTGTAGCTGGTGTTAAATCAGTGCTAGTAAGCTGTAAGCTACCATTAATGCCCTGCTTACACTAGTGTTTAAGTGGTGCAGTTAGCTGTTTAGCTCATATCAAAGCAGTTCATCTGAAGCCAGTTTTGTTTGTGATTGGCTACAGATTTGCCACTTTCTGAGTTCTGTTTTGAGTGAGATTTCTTGTGCAAGTGTGTGATTAAAGAGTTTCACCCCAGACATGTGCGAGCTGGCAACAAGTTTCCCTGTTCATTTTCTTTAGTTAATAAGGACCCTTGTCCTTGCCCATAACAGCGAGGGGGCTTGAGTAGCCTGTGGCAGTTTGGAAAAAGATGATTTTTAATATGGGAGCATATTTTATTCATGCAGCATGCATGGTCTGAGCATTTAAATCGTAAATCAAGATGCAGAGGTATAAACCCAAAAGAAAAGTTCTGGACTGGTGTCTTTAAAGATGGCATGGTTTATGTTATTAGTGTAGATTTATTGAGTGTGGAGAAGTGGGTCCATACTGTAACTGTTAAAATAGTAGCTGCTGTGAATAATTGTGAGGTGCAGCAGCTACTTTTGCTTGTTTGGAGTCTCATAGACACAGACACATGAATGAATGCCTGGTTCTGCAAAAATGAAGTAAACCCTTGTTAGAGGAGCTGTGTCCGTGTGTACAGGAAATCAGATTCTGGTGGTTTATGACAATGCAAAGACTGGGGAATGCAGCGTTTTGTTCTACATTTAACAATTTTCCCTTTTAGAGCCCTGAGTTTCCCCTGGTACACTTTCCAGAAGCAGCCTCAACATATGAGCCTGGTGATGGACTGAAAAGAAACATCATAGTATTCCCCATCCCTGCTATTCATCTTTTCCTAAACAAACTGAAAGTCAGCAGGTGGAGCAGACTGAGACCAGTCAGACATGCTTGTGGTGTAAAGTTTATTATGGTGCTTCCCTTGCCTCTGGGTTAATGGTAAGCTGAGTGCCTTGCCTTTGGTTTTGAGGGTGCGTTCAACACTGCCTCTGCAAAGCTAATTAAACACAGGCCTCTATTAATTATTCTGATTTGGTGCTCATTTGAATCCTGCATATATTAGGCACAGTCTTATCGGCGCAGTAAGTTGTTTTGTGGTGGATTAGAGTAATGGGATTAGGTAGCGTAGCTGAACAGCGTGCGTACAGTACGTTAACGAACAATAAAGATGACAAGTGTTTCCAGGTCATGTTTCAGGAACTCGAAGAGGTCGCTTATCACAGCTGCTAATTTGTGCTTTGCTTCTCATTGGCGTCCTATGGAGAAAAAGGCGGTGGGTAATTATAAAGACCTTTGTATGCATGCGGACATGGTCTCTGCTCTCTCCTACACATGCACTTATCTGTTGTTTCTCTCTTTTCAAGAGAGTTTGATTAGCAAATGAAAATGAATGGGGGAGTCAGAGGTTAAGGATGTGTGTGTGTGTGTGTGTGTGTGTGTGTGTGTGTGTGTGTGTGTGTGTGTGTGTGTGTGTGTTTGGTGTAATGAGTGTGGGGGTCCAGAGGGAGCCGCCTGGCTGAAAGGTTGTGAGCATCTCCCCTGGGGCAGTGGTTCATCCCCTCTCTCTCTGCATCATCTCTCTTCATTAGGACTGAGTGGCAGTACCACTTAAGAGGAAACAGGGGAGACCCCTCTGCCTGAGACAAAAACACACTCACACCTACAGTAACACACTGCCTCAGCCAGCAGACAAACATTTAACAGAAAATTACACTCAGGCTTCAATAAGTCATCTTCTTATGGATCGAAAAGATGGACAGGACCACTTCAGATCTGAAGCTTGAGGGAAATTTGATTTCCTCTCGTGTTGTTTTCAGACCGGTGGTCTTCTAGGTATTGCATGATTGTTAGGGATCTCATTTTTTCTGCATGCTTTTTCATTTTTGTTTTGTTGAAATATCTTCTTTTCCATAAAAAAGTGCAATATGCAGTTGTTTCATATAAATCTATAGCTGTTATCAAACACCTTTAAAAGATTTTATGCCTAACCTTAAAACCTAAGTTTAACTTTAATCTCAGTAACCAAACATAAGATTTACTTTTTGGCAATGGTGAAAAACAACAACAAAAAAAAAAAAACATTTTGATGATCAAATCTTGTTGTGGAGCCATTTGCTTCTTTCTTTCTTTCTTTCTTTCTTTCTTTCTTTCTTGACACTCAAGTATATATACTAAGGCAAACACACATGAAAAGATGGACACACAAACACACACACACACACACACACACACACACACACACACACACACACACACACACACACACACAATCACACTCGCTCCATCTACTCAAGGCCAATTTGAGTGAATCTGACCTTCACTTTCCTGTAGACCTTCATCTTATTCTTATATAAAAGTACATACGCATACACACACATGCGCATGTACACACAAGCCACACACACTCTAGGGAGAGTGTTGAGACGTTGGCAACACTGCAATTTCAGCTCATCTGAATGCCTGACTAAACATGCTCTGATGAGCTCACACCACTGAGCTTAATGGAGAGAGATGGATATTAATGTCTGAAGCGAGGAGGAGATGAGGATGAAAGCCTGGAACAAGAATCAGAGATGGACAAAGAAATTGAGCGTGTAGTTTCATCTGGATGGAGAGAGATGAAGAGGAAATGAGTGTAAAAAAATAATGCATTAGCGATGGAAAATAAGAAAAAAAGAAGAAACAGTGAAATAAAGAGAAAAAGAAGACTTTATGGGGCGATCAATACAATAAATGAAGTGTGGAAAAGTAAGATTATAATATTCAAGATACGGCAGCTTCACCACAGAACTGTATAAGTGCATGTTTGTAGCGATGAGCGAGGTACTAATAGAATTCGTTGTCACAGTTTGTACCAAATATATTCCTAAATAATGATCTTTATTCATGTGTCTGCATCAGCAGAGGTCATTGGACCACTGTTTCTAAGCAGTATTAGACATAGGAGAACTGATGAGAAGACTGATAATGAACCAGTGGAAGGAAGGAGACAGGACAGGAGCCTGGAAAAGGGCGGAGTTTGCACAGGGACACCTGTGACTATTGAATTCTATTTGCTGAGTACTTTTCTGACACATCTCATTTTCTGTCCTGTGATGGACTGGCACCTCATCCAGGATGTTCGTTCTCTTTTCGCCCCATGAGCTCTGCAAAAGGCACACCCCACAGCCCTAACCAGGATAACCAGTGTGTGTCTTGTTTTGAGTGAACTGGTTTGTTCTGTTTTCTTTTAAAGTAACCCATAAAAACAATCAAACAAACAAAAAAAAAAACCCAAAAACTATTTTTTCTTTGCCAGATCAAATATATATGACACTCGTCGACTTTTAGTATTTGTTACTCAGTCTCCATTATCAAAAATTTCAAAGACATTTGTTGCCAAATGAGTTAACATCCAAACGACAGCATCCAAAGTAGTGAATCTTTTACTTAAGTGTCTGATTTTGAGTTTTGAGACTGTTTTCTAGAGTTGCTGTTAAATTTTAGGATTTAACATTAGTTAAATAATGTAGTATTTGTTAAATACTGATGTATCAGACCTGTTACAAATTACTGTTAATCTGGGGAATGGTTTTTGGGGGAGGTTTTACTGTGTATGTTTTTGAGGGGGGTGTATTTTCTTAACTAGGAAGTTTCTTGGTCTCTCTTGCCCTCTAGCTCAGTTTCAAATTCAGGGATGTTTTACATCAGCTGTGGCCGGATGTTGGCCAATGTTTCAACAACAGTTCACTCAAAGAAAAGGAAAGCATTAATCTCTGCTTCGTAATGACATGCTTGGCTGCACAACCTCATGATCTTGCAACTGTATCCAGTCTTTAGCATAAACACACTAAAGAGTCAAACAGGTCCAGCGTCTCTAGACTGAGCTCTGCTGTACTCAGTGTGGCCATGACAAGGCACACAGCAAATGTATGTAAGAACCTTATATATAATATCAGAAGGGTGGAGCAGAAACAACCCTGTTTTCCAGGAAGGAAACTTTGTTTTGTTAGTTTTGTAATGTTCCTTTAAAACAAGTAAATGAAAGAAAATGCATTCATATCTGACTCTGCCAAAAAAACATATTTACCAATGCCAGAAAATACACAGTCATGCTGCTATTTAAATAGAACAGATTGATAACATGGCCATATAATTATCTATAAAGGCAGCTGAGACTTAGTGGCCACATTTTTCTTTTTCAATTTTTTCAATTTTTATTTATTTATTCATTCATTCATTCATTCATTCATTCATTCGTTCATTTATTTATTTATTTTGGGTGATATTTACCTTAAATCATTTTTGTCTGACCCTTTTCTGAACCTTAGAAATAAGCAGTGTGTTTTGTTCCTTCTGGGCTACTTCTGTTATTCTAAACTGGTGGATATAAATGAACTCTCTTCTGATTGGATGCTCTGTTTTGTTCCAAATTCAGAAAGCAGCCCGCACCGAGACTTGCAAACATCCAGAATACGCAGCAGTGTACTTCTACAAGCCGAATATGTTTATAAACATATGTAAATGATTAAAATATATCTATATGAATGGCAAATTTTATTTAATATCATAATATAATATTTATTTATTATATACATTTTCTTGTTTTCATTAAACAATTTAGATTCCCAGCACTACAGAATTCATGGCAACGCTACATTCAGGTTCATGGAACGAGAAGTAGAACATTCGGTTGGGGCTATTCAGTATGTTATATGTTGCAGCACCCCATCACCAAGCGCAGTTTTGTTTCGTCCCCTTTAGGCAGGCCTTTTCAGATGAAAGAGGACACATGAGTGCCTGAGTGAAGGGAAGAGATGCACATGGCTATTGTCGTCCGTGGCCTTACTCTGTAGACAGGCACAGTTCCTGGGCTGCGGAGTTGGCCTTGCATCCTTTCGAGATGGCATGTGATCATTAGTTTCTGATCGTATCGAGCTTGTTTAGTTGTCCATGCTTCACCTTATTCTCTGTTAGCATGTCAGCATGCTCAGTGCAACCACACAAAGCCGACTCCTCCCCAGAGAGAGTGGCGAAAAGCTTCTATTTCTAGAGGTAATTAGGTGTTGTTTATCTTCTGTGTGACTGACTGCCCACCCTTCTTTCTACCCATTGCTCTTTCATTTGTGTGTGTGTGTGTGTGTGTGTGGGTTTGAGGCACAAACCCACCCATCTTTTCATGGGCGGTGGAGCAGTGCAAGATGGGTTGAGGCAGTTGGGGGTGGCAAATGCTCAAGGAAAGAGAGAGAGCGAGAGTAAAAGACATAAACGAGTGCAGCAGAGTGAACTGGGGCATGGGGGGGGGGTATTTGCTTGTTTCACGCGTGTGGTCACGGCAACATTAGCTCGCGGCAAAGATATCCCTCTATGACTTGTTTTAGTGTTCACTATTAATAGATCTTTAATTAATAGAGCTGAACAGCCCCCCTTCTTAGACCACCTTTAAATGACCCCAAAACCTCCAACCAGGCTGATAGATTGCACCCCCCTGCAACCATCACATCTCACCCTCAGCCAAGAGTGACAGCCAGTCCCATGGGGACTACTGTCTGCCTTGGGGATGGGGGGGAGGGGGGAGAAAGACAGACAGACAGACAGACAGGCAGACAGGGTGAAAGCGGGTACCCGAGCATCTTTGTTATTTTGGCTCCTTATGTGTGATTACATGTGTGTTAGAACATTTCTAGCCTTTTTGAAACTTGTGTACAGAATTTGTCTGCACTTTGAATGGTCTAAAAAGGGGGCAAGCATGGGCAAGAGTTGCTTTAGGAATTGCTGGTGAAGTTAATGCTGGCTTTGAGAGGTGGGTTTCAGAACACACAGTGCGTCACAGCTTGTTGTTTATGGTGTAGTGCAGCTGCAGAACGAGTGCTCATGCTCACCCTGGTCCACCACTGATAGCTCCTATAATGGACACTTGATTGTCAGAGGTGGAAAAAAAAGTATGATCTAGTATGGTCTGATGATTCACTTTTCTTTGAATAGCCATGTGCAATGCACTATGGGAAGATTGACATGTCCTGCCTCCCTAAACACCCCAAGTACAACCTTTCATGTCAGTAATATTCTCTAATGGTAATTACGCATAAAATAATAATGATATAGATGGTTTCTGTACCACCCCAATAAAAATCTCTGAGGCAGCAAGTGAACCATTTCATAACAAACCACATTTTTAGACATCCAATCATTTGAATTTAGTGGGGGAAAAAAAAAAAAAAAAGTTGTTACATCTGAGATTTCCCCTTAAGGGATCAAGTTATTGCTCATTTAGGCTGCTTGCATCTTCAAAACGGTCTCCCTCACTTGATGAACAGTTTGGGTTTGTGTGGATAGCTTACTCATTCAGCACTTCACTCTAACACTGTTCATGTTATTAGCACACACACTTGTGTTCAAATTAGCAAAGCTCTGTAAACACGAGCATGGTATAACTTGGAAAGGCTGCTGTCAGAGAGAGAAGGGCATTAGCAGTCTGGGTTCACTTACTGCACTGCATGGCTGGATGTGATGTGTGGAAATTTCGTTTTGCCGCCTGTCTTTCACCATGTCTGTATTTCTTTTCCCGCACCGAACAGGCACAGATAGCAAATATAGTGAAAGGGCAGATCGTAAAAGACATCAAAAAATATCAAAAGAGCAGCAGAGCAATATTGTCTTGTCCTTTACGCCGGTGGGTGTGACAGTAAGTGAGAATGGAGGCGAGGGGGAACGGCAGTGGTGTGAGGATATTGAAAAATGATCTCCTTCTGAAATGTCAGTAGCCTCAGAGGTATTTACTCATACATCCACATTGCAAAGAAGCCCTGAGTGTATGACAACCTGCAGAAATGAGGAAACAAATTAAAACAAATAAGAGAGATTATTGGTTTTGTGCGCTTAAGACAGACCCTTGTAAATACAGGTCTCTCATGATAGTCTTCCATTCAGTGGTCAGTGCTGAGGGCTGTAAGAACACTTTCTCAGGAGACACATTTTTACTGACCCCGAAAATGTCCACCTTCCAGCTTTTCCTGTTATCGCCCTGCCAATCAAACCCCCACCATTCACAGCAGGGATCACTTGTTCCCTTGATAAAAGAGGTGTGAAGTATGAACAGAAATAGCACAAACTGTGGAATCTCTTCTTTATAGGTGCGTTCCAGCCATTTAATAGCCATTATCACACATTAATGCTGTGGCTTATCATAAGAATGATAGATAGATAAATAAATAAATACATACATAAAAACTTGAGAAAAAAAGAAACTCATCAGCACTCATCATTCATTGCTATCAGAATAAACAGCGCAACCAACTCCCGGTTCACTGCTCGATTAATTACATTTATTTATTTTTTTTAAATGAATGAAATTAAAAGAAAGCAGATCTTACAGCACATGCAAAAATTATGTTTTGTGCACTTAACAGGCATTTCAATTCAGTGTCTCTGTTTATGTGCAATAAATTGGGATGGATCTAGATTTTGTGGCGCAGGCTTTGCAGTGGAAGGTTTTAGACTCCATTTTGATTTTGTTTTGGACTCATCTAGAGCAGCGGTGGCCTAGTGGTTAAGGAGTTCCACAGGATCGGAAGATTGTGGGTTCAAACCCCTTACCAGTAGGTTGCCCTGAGGTACCCTTGAGCAAGGTACCGTCCCCCATCACTGCTCCCCAGGCGCGTTCAATAGCTGCCCCCTGCTGCATGATGTTTGAGTGCATGTGTTAAATGCAGAGGTCCAATTGCGTTGTGGTTCACTGTGTGCTGTGATGTGACCTCGCAATGACAAGGGTTTTCACTTTCACTTTTTCATCTTAGAATCATTTTGTACACAGTACTATACAATGGCAAAGCAAAAACAGAATTTTGGAGAGGTTTGTTAATTTATTAAAAGTAAAACATTGAACTCTCTCATTACTGTAGTATTCAGACCCTTTGTTATGACACTCGCAGTTGAGCGCTGGTGCAGTCTTCTTCTATCCATGGTCCTTCAGATGCTTCTACAGCTCCACCTGTGCCTAATTGAATTATTTGTTCATTTATTATCTCAGGTCACCAATTTATCGTGGGGTAGATACACAGACAATCACACTCTCACACAGAGTCCCAACCATGGGACAATTTAGCATCTCCAATCCATCTGACATGCATGTCTTTGTGCTGTGGGGGGAAAGCTGGAGAAAACCTATGCAGACATGGGGAGAAGTCCACTCGGAGCGGTCTCACCTGGGAATCAAACCCAGGGTGTTTTTGCAAAGGCAAACCCTCTTGGATGGTCAAACCCATGGATGATCAGCAAAGCCTCATCCTGCAGAACACACTGTGAGGCTGAAACAGTAGTCCGTAGAACTGTGAAGACACAGGTCTGAAGAAGAATGCAGAAATTTCTACAGCAGTGAAAGACGAAGGGTCACTGTGAAAGAGATCTAAAGTGTCCGTGAAAGAACTTAACAGAAGCAGAGTGGCTAGACCGAAACCATTTCTAACTAAAAGGAGCATGACTGGCCACAGCGAGTTTTTCTCTAATGACTCTCAGACCCTTAGTAACAAACTTTTCAGGTTTGATGAAACAGCAGCTGAACTGTTTGGTCACAGTTAACAATGGCATGCGTGGATCTAAGCAACATCATCCTTGCCATCAGACATCGTGACTGAATGTTTTTCTTTGACAAAGACTTAAACAGAAGCACACCGTACATGGTCTAGATCTTCAGTAGAGCATCTCTGGAGATAACAGGGTGGCGGTGGTCCAGTGTTAGGATACTTGTCTATGGACCTATGGCTCAAGAGGTCCCAGGTTCAAATCCCACCTCTGGCTCTACCACCACTGGGTCCCTGAGCAAGACCCTTAACCCTGAGTTGCTCCAGTAATAATCCAGTAATTAGCACATGGAAGTCGCTCTGGAAAAGAGCGTCTGCTAAATGCCATAAATGTAAATGTAAATGTAACAGAATATGGGTGTGCATGCATGCTTCCTATCTGACTCGAATGATGTGAAAACATTAGGGGGTCATTCCAACCAAGTGAAGAGTTTGAATACTGATGTAAATAGGATGTTACAGTTAAAGAAAAAATAAAAAATAAAAAAAAAACTAAATACTGCTACACTTTATGGACGTAATCAATTGGATATAACCTGTTGACTCATCATGGCAGTCTTACATGACTTGGTTGTATTAGTGTAAAGTTACAAATTTTCTATATTACTTTTTTAAAGTCATATTCCAACAAGCAGCAGTCGTCATAAAGGCTGTTTTGTTCATTCAGATGCCGTTTTTATCACCCTCACTGTTATGGCAGATGATGCTTGTTGGAATAAAGCCTTGTAAGTGGTTATATAGGATTGGTATATTGGTTCTGGGCAAATAGGTTTCATGGCATTTGTCAAGAAATGTCTTGATGTAGAGTGGTGTTATGAACTTTGCCCTTCAGTAAAGTGTCACCAAATCCATTTGGGTTCCGGTAAAAAGTACGATTTCCATAGAGGAACATTGCTGACAACCAGACAACTTTGTTGAGCAATCATAACACACTCCTTCCCTGGTTTGAAAAAATCCTGCATGTTTATCCTTTGAATGTAAAACACAATTGCGTCTCTCTCATCTGTTTCTATAGCGCATAGCAACATGCTGATTTGATCAACAGAAAAGGTTCTGTTCCTCTGCCTCCCAGGGGAAGAGCAAACACTAATGAGACAACACAAGGCACTGCTGAAACACTACGGCCGCGGTTGCTCACACAAACTGCTTCTCAGATGCTGAAGCTGTGGAGCATAAAGATGGAGAGTTGCATGTGTGTGGCTTTCATAGTTTAGAGCTGTTTAACCTTGGTGTGTGCAAAACATGCTGGGACAGGAGAGCTGGAGCTGTCTGAAATATTTAAAGTCAGATCTTGTGTAATGAAACAGAGATGGTGAGTGAGATTAAAAGGGCTTTTTCTTCTGCTGGTGCAGTATGTAAATGGTCTATGGAGTGCAAGTCATTACATACTCTACCAGGAATGCATAGGGACCAGTTTCTTAATGAGGTAGGGGGGCTGCTAGTGAATGATCTTTCATATCTCACACACACACACACACACACACACACACACACACACACACACAGAATTACACCCTTTTCTCTCATTTTCACAAATGAAACGAAAGCCGTCAGTGAGCTGCTTTGCATTAAATCAGCCAGTGTGCTGTTAGGTCCTTTTAGAATAAGGCAGTTATTGCACTGATGTGTCGATGTCTCCATGACACATGCATGTGTTTAAAGTGCTGTTCCCTTTTCCTCTCCTGGACACTCCCCATGTCTCCAGGACAGTTTAAATTAGGAGTTTCTCTGGAATACCTTACTAGGAGAAGGAAAGTAAAATGACATGACACATTCTGGTCAGGAACAGGATTACAAGATAAGATAAAAGATGAAACTCTTGATGATCCTGGTTTACACAGAATTGCCAGTTTATTAAGTACACCTACTGCTGTTGTTTCAGTACCTACCCTAAAGCAGCATCTTATAGTGACAATAGATGTACGAAGGTGTTCTGCCCATCTCTACTCCCTTCATCAATGGAGAAGGAGCATAACTGACCAGATTATTCAGGTACTCTACTGCAGCACTGACAGAACAGTCTCAGAAATAGCTTTTGGTTGTTTTAGGCCATGATTCCTTTGTCTGGCTTAGGAACGATGTTAATCTTTCATTAAACGTTTCTTCTGCTGTCTGTAGTAACCCTGTATTTGTTAGGAATGTAATCTAATGCTAATAATTGTAAAGTCTACTTTGTATTTAGCTTGTTGGTTCTCTTAAAACTGCTTGCAACTTTCTTTTTATACCCACAAGACTCTTAAAGATACACTGCAAACTCAGCTTGTTCACAAGCATCTGTCACTCATTAGTTTTTCTCTCTGAGGCCTAATCACTATTCATCTTCAAAATTAAACCCATAGTCTTGTATAAACTGGGCCAGAATCAGAAAAAGCAGCACTTTTATTGCAATGATGTCATTCTATCACTTTTGGGTTATTTAACCACAATATTAATAAAACCCAATGTGAAGATTTGATTTCTTTCAGCTACTTAGTGGTGTGTTGAATGCAGGAAAGCATAAGGATCTGTGTGACCCCAATAAGGACCAAGTTCTAATGGCTATGCAACTTCATAGCATCAGAGCATCTCCAAAATGATAGGCCCTGTGGTGTATTCCCAATGTGTGGTGATTAGTACATACAAAAGTGGTCCAGGAGCAGCCAGTGAGCTGGCTACAAGTTGCTTCAGGGGGACTGTCCCTGTAATCAGGTAAAGTAAGTGGCTCTGGATGAGAGCATCAGCTAAATGCCGTAAATGTAATGGGTTCCCAGTGGTCATTGATGTGGGTGGGGAACTACCCAGTCTGGTTGAAACCTACAAAAGACCTACTGTGGCACAAACTGCTATGAAAGTTAATGCTGACTCTGATGTTACATCAGAATAAAGTACATATAATAAAGTACAGGGTTTCAAAGTTGCCATGTTTCCATGCTGACACAAGTCCACCACCACAGGTGGGTGTGTGTCTCATATCTAGGGAGAGACTAGGGTGCTGTGCCCTGCCGCACTGCAAAACATGCTGAAGTCTAAGTGCTACATATAATCCAGAAACAGATACAGCTTTTAGCACTGTGTTGATCTCTAGTCTAGGGCATTTCCTTGGATCCAAGAGAGTAATGTAAAAGCCATGCACACAGAGCCTCAGTAATTACACCGTCCGATACATCTGCAGCCTCTACCAAGCAGGCCTTCGGATTCTTAGAGCCTAGATATGACAATTAGCTCATTAAAGAGAAGAGCATGGCATGTTCATTCTGTAGCTCCCTTATGTAAGAATGCAGCCTCTGAGTAATGGTTGTTACATGTCTTGTCACAATAACAAATTTACATCTCCTACACGTCAGTGTTGAAGCAAATGTACCCAACAGACAACTGATGTCTGCTTTTAAAGTGATCTCACGCACGGTGTAGTTGATCAGCTAAAACACATCTTTGTGTTGGAGCTGTGAAGCTGCTTTTGATAAGTCATTGATGCTTATTTGCGCAAATTTTCATGCAAATCATCTCACTCTTATCTCAAATTGTGTCAGGTTGTAAAGTAATCTCAAATAGGATTGCTCGGTCTTGACTGATTGCTTTTATTCAGGATAAGCAAGCAGTTGTGTAAATTAGGTTTCCACTAAACTTTTGCTTGTCGTGTGAGGTAGCGGCAGATCTTCACTGAAACGCGGGATGTCGTTCTGTGAGGATTTCTTGAGGGCTTTAGTCCTTATGATGTCCAGTCTGATATCAGATTTCGTACATATACAGTTACAGTACATCTGCTCATGCTTTAAGTGGATTGCCATTTGAAGCCTTTGATAAATTAATGCTGGAGCTCTTAAAGCGCATCGGTAATGCTCAGCTTCCTTTTTTCAAAGCAAATATGAAACCCAATCTATCATTTCACATAACATTGAAAGAATGATATTAACTTGTATTAAAATAACTTCAGAATAACATAATTGTGTTCCCAATGAAGTGCTTTAAAATGGCATGAAATAAATAAGTAGGAAAATCTTGACTGTGAGAATGTAAATGTATATGCATGCATAAAATGTGATGCTGACACTGTAGAAGAAAGGACCCTCACCTTATTCCCTACCTGCGCTGTTTAAAGATCAGCTCTGTGTGTGTGTGTGTGTGTGTTTTAGAATGCTGAGTGTGATCAAACTATACCATTAAGTATGCGAGGTGAGGTGGCATATCTAGGTCACCAGCAGTGACACTTCATTCCTGTGGGATTTCTTTCTGCTTCCGCTTCTCCATCTCTGCTTCACACTGATGACACAAACCATCTTGCCTTCCTGGGGTCACACAGTGAATGGCATTATGTTTAAATGTGGACAGTAGCTCCTTTCTAAGCTACGACAGCTGATAAACAACGCTGAGCTCTTTATTTACATTCATTATTCATTTCTGCTTTACTCATTTATACTTCACTCTGGCTGTATATTTAGCTGTCAGACTAACACAAACACAATGACAGAGACACACATTTCTGTATGCTTAAAATCTATTCTCTAAATATAACACACACGCACACGCTCACACACACACACACACACACACACACACTTTTTTAAATTGATGTTTGAAGACTTGTGAAGTTACATTTCCATTCCTATATTTATCATAACTTAATTGGTAGCTGCAGAAATTGAAAAATGAAACTAGAAAAATTGAAGGTACATGATTTAAATTACTTAATATATATTAATATCTTTACTTAAAAAATATAATGTACCTGTTTCCTCACTTTTAAAACATGCAATATGTTATGTATTCTCTAGAAAAAAAAAGTAATACTGTGGTGTGCCAAGATTGTGAGCCACCCCTCATGTTTTTCCTATTTTGCTTCGAAAGTGCCAGACTTTCTGATTTTAACATTTCTATTTTTAATGTTATGTAGAGGAATAGTTCTCCAGGATTCCTGAAGGACAACCTTTTGGTTCATTTTCAGTCCCTGTACCTCTCCAGTTGCAAAGGATTTTTTTTTTTAGGCAACAGTGCCCTATGCATGATTCAGAAGTCAGCTGGACAAACCATAAAATAGCATGTTTGCTTCGCTAAGGTGGTTCCCTAGCAAAATATAACTTTTGCACAGTACATACATACACATGTAGGTTGGTAGGTTGCCTTGAGGTATCCTTGAGCAAGGTACCGTCCCCATCACTGCTCCCTGGGCGCTTTCAATAGTTGCCCCTTGCTGCACGTGTGTGTATGGGTGAAACGCAGAGGTTGAATTTCATTGTGTTGTGCTGTGCAACGTTTCACAATGACAAGGGTTGTCACTTTCACTTTCTCTATTGCTCCGAATTAGGAATATATGATTATGATATAGAAATTGATTTTATTTACATATGATCAATATCCAATCGTCTTCTCAGGATGCACAGATGTGAAGTCTAAAGATTCGGGTGGTACAATATATCAGTTGTCAATATTTCCAATAGTTTCAAATGAGTGTTTCTTGCTTGACAGGTAGCATTTATAAAGAATAAAGAAATTTGGTCAGAATAGGTTTTGATAAACTACATATTGTATAGAAATCATATTATAATATAAGCCCAATTCTTCTTTTTTTTCTTATTCCATCATCATAAACATTTAGGAGTTTGTTTTAATGAATTTTGTTGGGAAGATATTAGCATTTTTATTGAATTTCAGCGAAAAATTCTCATAATGGTCATCAAATCTCCCACCGGCCTCAAACCCATCTTATCTGGGAGATATAATTCACCTTCAGAAGCAGGTCTCACCTTCATTAAAGGCAGCTCTCTTTTGTTTATCCAGACTTTTGCAGGTGGACTATGGATGGATATTTGCTGTCTTAAGCTGTTGTGTTAGCTCAGGCCGATTTCCAACGAGTCTGTATTTCTGGATCAGGGCGCTTATCCCCGGCTTCAGTCAAACTCCCTTTACGCCCGTGTTGGAGATAAAAGCACATCATATTCAGACGCTGAATCACCCAACCACAGCGACTGGGAATGAACAAGCTTTGCAGACTTTGTTTTAACTAGTGTTCAGTTCAGGAAACGGGGTCTGAGTTAAGAATTGTGCCCTGTCGTCCTGCGCATATCAAAACACCATAAAGTTAGCAAAAAGAAATGCAACTGATCTTCTTTCCTGGCATTCATTAGTGGCACTGGAGTTGGAATGGGCAATGCTGTGTGTACCTCTGGCCCAAGACGGCTTGAGGCCAAAACCAAATGTTGCTTTTTTTTTTTTTTAATTATTATTTTTATTTCAGAGTTAACACTTGGTTTTCCACAAACTGAATCCTTTAATGTTTAAGTTTTTCCACCTAGGCATTTTTTCCCAACAAAAAGTGTATTTTTTTTCAGACCTGAGGTTGACCTGAGTTCCCCCACCCCAAATAAAATATAAAAACTATGAAAGCATATTTTTTTCAGTGGTAATAAAATGTACTTTTTTTCTGATAGCGACAAAATGTATACATAATACCATGTTTTAGAACACAAAGAAAGGGACACAGCTAGGGTGTGAAATCCCATTCCTGTTGAAACCCACTTCTAGATTCCTGCAGTAATACCATGAATTTATTCATCTCACACACACACACACACACACACACACACACACACACACACACGTGCGTACACACACACACTCACTCACTCACTCACTCAAATACACACATATACACTTACACACCCTTTCTGTGTCACAACTGTGAGGACTCAAGCTGCTCTCCTCTGCGGTGAGCTTTTCATTTGCTTTTTCATTTTTCGTCTTATTACTGCTGAAAGACTGAGTTTGGGTGTTGCCCTCGGCGGCGAAACAGCCTGAAAAATACATTTTTGTTCACTTATTTTTGCTGAAAAAAGGCAGTGGCTGGAGACTGAATCAGAGAGATGACTGATGTGAACCCCCCTGTGAGAAACAGAAAGAGCTTGGTGAGATCCAGAACAGCCACACTGATGCTCCGAGCCGTGGAACATCACACTTTTTTCCTCCCCTCTTCCATTTCTCTCCGTCTTGCCCTGTTTCTGCGTAACACAGGCATTGACAGGCGAATGCTTGAGTGACGTTTGGACTCCTGGATAATGAGCTCCGCGGGGAGAGGCCTAATCGGCAGCCGCCGGGTCATAACATCAGCGTGAGCGGCCAAGGCCGTCGCCACGGCAACAGTGGTGGATCTGAAACTCGGCGCATAATGATGATGATGTTCCCATTAACGTGGGCTAACTAGCAAAGACGGGATTAGAATAAGCAGAGGCACTTTTGCCTCTCTCTTCTTCTTTCCCTCTTGCTCCATTTATTCCCTCTCTACTTTTTTCTCCACCTTTCTAACCTCCACCCTTCATCCCTAATTTTTTTCGACGTTTTTACATGCAGAATTGCACATTTCTGCTGAAGTGAGAAAGGGATATTTTTATGAAGAAGCATTTACAAAATACAGTGTCCATCCATCTATCAATCTATACATCCATCCATCAATCCATACATCCATCATGTACTTTTTTTCTGTTTTTCAGACTCTCTCTAACTCATTCTCTCTCTCTCTCTCTCTCTCTCTCTCTCTCTCTCTCTCTCTCTCTCACTCTCTCACTGTGCTGTGGTTCTTTCCTCCTTCTGCCCGAGGGACACTTCCACAACTCGCAGTGTGTGAGAGAGAGGGGAGGGGGTGCAGGACAGATCCAACATTTCCTCTCTACTCTTCTAACAAGATGTTATTAAACTTACATGCTGCTGTCTGGGCCTTGCCGTAGGAGGTGTCCTCCTGCTCTGCTGTTTAATATGGAGGCAGAGGCACACAGGGCTAAAGACATACATACAGCACACTGCCCAAGGATTTTATTTTCTTCTTTTTTTTTTTTTTTGTGCATTAACAGCAAAATCCACGCCTTTCCATGACATGCATGCATAACTGAAACCTTCTGAGTTAAAACTATTGCAGATTATGTTAACGCATGTTTAGCTTTACTCTACACTGCTCTTTAATGTTTATTTGATAGACAGTTTAGCAGACTGCAGCAGAATACAGGAAGCGTAGGGAGTGATATATACATTTTTTTACCAGCTTTAACTGAAATAATTAAATCTGCAAATGTAGTAAAAATCTGCACAGAAAAGCCAATCCACTTACATGGGGAAAAAGACACAAAAATAGATTTCACTTCTAGTAAGAAATAGCAACATTTTCTCAGTGAACTTTAACTGTTTCCCCCAAACACTATAAATATGAACCTGTTTAAAAGAAGAGGGGGAGATATGGACTTTTTTGGGTTAAAAATAGATCTCAATTTACAAACCTTCAATAGGGTTTAGGTTTTCAAGTTTTTTAATGTACTTATTAAATGCTGCCTTCTTTACTTCCTTACTGCCTTGGCCTGCGTAGATCTTTTTAAAAACTTCAGGTGAACCACTATACTACCCATGTAAGTACTCGTTCAATCCATTTATTTTAAACTCCAAAAAACCCATATAAATCCAAAAGCCAAAGGCACCAATAAATAGATAAAGAGGACTTGCAGAATTAAACAGGGTAGAGGAACCGGGCAGGTTAACTGGGCAGGTTAAACAGAGACCAGACAAAGATTAACTGAAACACAAAACTGTTTATACAGATTTATGCCTGTTGACATCTGCGGCCGGGAGGGGTTACAGGCAATAAACAGACATGAATGATAGTGCAGAGCTAAGGGCTGGGCAAGGGATCACAAAAACAAAAGCACATGGACAAGCCTAAGAAAAATGTCATTACAGACAAGCGATGAGGCCCAAATTTGCATATTAGAAATGTTTCCCAGGGTCTGTACATTACTGTTAATTGTCCAGGTCATCGTACAAACCACACCTTAGACATCGTGTTACTTTCTGATTCGAGCTGCATATTAGCATCACTTACATCCCAGCCATATTTACAGCACTAAGGAAACAGAGTAAATAAGCATTAGTCATCCGGTGAGCACACACACACACACACACACACTGAGCTTTCAGTGAGCGGAGCTCTAGCCAAGCGCTTATCACAATGGCATTATCTTCCCTCTGAGCACTCCCCAATTTAAACCATTGTAAATCCTAAGTGGTTTAATTGAGCCTTTGCATAATAGAGCAATATCCTGTTGTAGTGAGTGTCTGGTGTTTGGTCTGCATGGCACAGAAATTTGGTAATAACATAGGCAGATGTGTGCTCTCTTCAGATGCACACTAATGTCTGCCTGCTGGAGCCATGCAGGACATTACAAGCCTGTAAATCAATGAGCATAAAGTATGACGCAGAGAGAGGGTAGTTGTAAAACTCAGCGGTGCACAGTGATGTATGATGATGTGAAATATTGAATGTCAAGGCTGATAAATAAAATAGCGGGGCGGTTCAATAACAGACCCTTAAGGGATGTGATATGAGTTTGTCTATGTGTGCACAATTATGAGGCAAGTGAGTATTTTCACTATCGTTTTTATGCATATATTCCAACCCCAAGCTAAACTTGAATACTAATTGGATTTAAGCAGATCAGGTGATGTGTATTTGTGTAATGAGGGAGGGTTTGAACCCATGATCCTCCACTGCTGACATATTTCAGAACTGAATCTACCTGTCCAGAAGGTGTTCAGTGTCGTGACGTGGACAAGGTTAGGAAGACTGAAACCCCACCCCCACTGAACAAGACACATGAGCTGAAACGTCAAGATTGGACCAAGAAATATCTCAGACAGATTTTTCAGGTTTTATGGACTGATGAGATGAGAGTGACTCTTGATGGACCAAATGGATGGGCCCATGGCTGGATCAGTAATGGACACAGAGCTCCACTTCCAATCAGACGCCAGCAAGGTTTTATTACATATGAGCTGGTTGAACCTTTTCGGGCTGAAGATGGACTCAAAATCAACTCCCAAACCTACTGCTAGTTTTTAGAGACACTTTCTTCAAGCAGTGGTGCAGGAAAAAGTCTGCATCTTTCAAGTAGACCATGATTTTTATGCAGTTCTCCACTGCGTGTCTCGCCAGTAAATACCTTAAGGATGAAAGAATAATGACTTGACCTCCTTCCTCACCTGAACTAAACCCTATTGAGAACTTGTGGAGCTTCTTAAATGGGAGATTTACGGGGAAGGAAAACAGTCCACCTCTGTCTGGGAGGCTGTGGTTGCTGCTGCTGCAAAAAAGCTGATCGTCAAAGACTCAAAGTTTATGACTTACTGAAAAGAAGGGTGGCTATATTGTCACTATTTTTAACATTTTTTTTTTATGTCAGAACGGTTTATTTGTCAATGTTGAGTTGTTTATTATTCTCACTTTAACAGATGAAAATCAACAAGTGAGATGGGAAGGTTTTCATTTTGAAACACCAATAGTTGCCTAATAATTGTGCACACATATGTATTCCCTGAGAATGTTCACACGGACATTTTGTTTGTAAAACATTCAAGGTTTTAGCGTTTTAACATTTTGGATTGACTGACTGACTGGATTTGTGTCAGATTAAAATGAATCCTCAAAATACTCACTTACGCCTAATAATTGTACACACGGTGTGGAGTCACCGCCAGTGCATCAAATTGGGCTTGAAACAGAAGGTGAATTTATAACGTGCGGGATTTAAGCCTGTTTAATTTGATTTTATTTGGAAAATGGATTGATTGACACACATGGTGAACGTAAGGTTCTTTTGCACACTTTCAACACGAGGCGTGTGCAGGATTGAATGCCTTCAGTGGAAACAGGCCATTGAAATGCATTGTGTAGTAATATGTTAGCACTGACAGCAACATTGTCCTGAGCAGTGCAGGTGATTGAAGAGATGGTATTTTTGAACAGTGGATGTGGGTCATTTAGTATAATAGCGGGGTCCTTTGGGGACGGTGCCGTTTGGCTGTGCATTAGAGCGTAATTGTCTACTCCTCAATGGCGGCCATCATTCACACCATAGGCTGTGGCTGTTTGCAGCTGCCGCATAAACACAGAGCGCGTTTGTGTGCATGCATGAATGATATGAATCATGCATACAGTTGCTGTCAAATCAAAACCTGTTTTTTTTTTTCCCCCATACACCTTTTACAAACATCAGCTGACCTTGTGTGGATATTCCATGATGAGTAGATGAATAGAAATTAACATTTGATGCAAACTGAGCATTTTCTTACATTAAGAGGCATTGATTTCAAGGACGTGTTTTCTCTCTCTTGTTAAGTACTACTGGATATGATAAGCTGTGCTGCTGAAGCATTTCTCCACTCTTAGACACTTCTTTTATATTATTGCATTGTATACAGCATTGTGCGAAAGTCTTGACCCCCCAGTTTCTTTGTTTTGATATAGAAGAACATTTTTGGTGCAGAAATCCTTTTATTGCCTGTCAAGCTGTCTTATCTTTACCGCGACAGGCTGCAAAGTAAAAATAAAGACCAACCTCTCAGCATTCAGCATCACCTGTATACAAATCTTCAAAGCCTTAAAACATTTCATAAGCTTTAAAGTTATGTTCTGCTTGAATGATTCATACTTGGGTACATCATATATCACAGTGTGGTTTAACAGACTAAGAAAATCTTCTGAAACTGGTCAGGTACAGGAACTGGACTGAAAATGAAAACAAAAAACTTTGTCCTTCAGGAATCCTGGGGAATAGTTCCTCAGCAGGGCATTAAAAAAATGCTTACTGATGGTGCTCAGGTCAATAAAAATGATCAAAGGTATACATTATGGGCTTATTGTAGAAGAGGGTATTTTGTGGGACACCATAAAACCAGTTTTGGCTGTCATTGCTATAAACTGAGAGTTTAAAGAACCCTCTTGGAAGAACTGGTAAAGAACTGTCAGAGAGAGACCTGACCTAAGCATGGGGATGAATGTGTGTTTTCCTCTAGATGTGTGTATGAGTTTGCATGCGTTCACGGCCCAGCACCACAGAACCTGTTCCTGTGCTGCCAGGGCTTTTGTTTTGAAGCCTGCAGGTGTTTTGGTATTCATTAGTCCTAGCTGTCAGTATGGCTGGGGGTGTGTGATGCTTAGTGATGGCCCATTAAACTGTGTTTTTGTGCACTGGAGGCTGCCGCGCTGCACTTTATGATGAACTGAATTGTTGTGTGTGTGAATGGCATATTAAGAGCTACCTGAGGAGACGTGAGGAGACATGCTCTCCCCTGCGGGCCCTTCTCTCTCACACGCAACATACAGAGGGATGGTAATACTTCAGACCTGTTTGCCAGTTTGCTTCTGCATGAATACAAAGAATTACTATTGAAAACAAACAGTTATTATTTTCAAGTTTGGTTATTAACTGTCAATGTAAATAAAATGGCAGAGTTGAATGCATTATTCATTTTTTGATTGTTTTATCAGTTTATAGATGTGTTTATTAAGTTGAACTGATCAATTTCATGCTGAGCTAAAGAAGATGGGTGTTTCATTCACTGCGATGTTATTCATTCTTGGTAACTGGAATACTGCCTGTTGTCAACGCCCCTCCCTTTCCCAGACACAAGCAAATGCGTTTTCAAATCAATAGTAAAACAAATGTATTTAATTCATTTTTAGATCTAAAGAGAAGATCTTTTTTTCTGTACCTTTTGGTTGTATATTTATGGTTTCTCTTATCCAGAGCAACTTCCATGTCCTAATTACAGGGACAGTCCCCCTGGAGCAACTCAGGGTTAAGGGTCTTGCTCAGGGACCCAGTGGTGGTAGTGCCAGAGGTGGGATTTGAACCTGGGACCTCTTGAGCCACAGGTCCATAGGCAAGTACCCGACCACTAGACTACCGCCACCCTCTGCTATGTATCACTCGATTGGAGACAATGCGAAGATCACACCAGTTTATAAAGAATTAAAAATGGAGGTATATTAGCAGGATGAGGGAAAGATTTTGTGTCATTTCTCAAGCTCTCTTACTCGTGCGTGCTTTGCTTAACCTTGATGAGACCACTGTAGCTGCAGAGGGCAGTGAAATAAATGAGGTGCTTTAATTTGTGATAAATAAGCTTCTTTATAAGCATTGGCAGTGTTGTGTTCACCCTGGCTCACCATTAAATTGGCATTTAATCCTGCCTCTTTTTCTGTTTTTTTCATGTCCTGTTATGCCTTAGTGTCTCTCTGCTTGCAATACACTATCACTATGGGTTTAAGAAAGCGTTAAAGCCAGGGCCAGACTCCTGCCCAGTGTCTTCACTTGATATTTACTCTAAGTCAGACTTAATCAGTGCCTTGTTGTGACTGTATGGATAAGTGTGTGCATTCCAACTGACTTGCCAAAGACTACTCATGCATTGAATTATATACCAGCCCAGCCCAGACACTGTCTGCCACCCTGCCAGCAGAGAGAGCAGCCAATTCCAACATTAGCCACTGCAACTCATTTAAGTGAGCAACGACAGGGGGACAATGGTGTTGTCTTTATCTGTCCTTCAGCTGATGAAGTACTTTGGGTGAAGTTCAAGTGGATTTGTCCTTAACTTTTACAAGTTGGATGTTAATGAGTTTTAAACAGTGCAAGGAGCATAATTCTCATATATTTGCTGCAGATTTCAGCAAATGCTGAAAAATACAGCTCCTTTAAAATATATCTTTAAAACTAGACTTTTTTTCTTTTCTTTTCTTTTCTTTTTTTTTTTTTTTTTTTTTTGAAAGGTGTGATTTTGTAAGCCGGAGTTTACAAATGTGTGTCTTGCGTGAAAGGATATGCATTGCTCTGCATGTTTTAAAGCAAATGACGGCCTAGGCCATGTCTGGATTCAGGGGTCACCAAATGCAGTCCAGTGTCAATAAAATCCAGGCTTGATGTTCATCAGACACACTCCATTTGGTAATAGCAATTAGACTTAAAGCCTGGAGCTGAAGAGGAGATGAAAAAGCACCATACATGCTCTGTGGGGACAAGTTCTGTCTCGCTTTATTTCATCTGCAAATTGATGTCTGGTCCCTTAGGATTTAGTCGCAAGCGTTAAACTACTAAAAGAATTAGCCAGTTAGAATGATTGTAGATGAACAGGGCTGTGCTAGACCTCACAACTTGGAACAACAACACTTCTTCAGAATGCGAGCTTTGTAATAGCTGCTTAAGATGTGGAGAAACAGGACGTCTCAGTCACTTCACTCACTGATGCTGATTTCTTCCAACACTGTCAAAATATGCAACCTCAGCCCTGTCGTTCTTTTTCTGCCACTTAAATTGAAGAATGGGGTGGGTGGAGGAGCATCAGAGCCAGTGAAAAGGAGGATGCACTGAAATAGAGTTAATCAAAAAGTCCTTGGGAAGTACGGCAGGAACCTGTCAGCGAGTGGGGTGACAAATAGGGCCGTCGCTGTTATTAGTATTCGCATGGTGGACTTCTGTACCCATACCGGAGCCATTTGTTGATTAATTAATCAGGTAATGTACAGCATTGCAGGGATGAAAGCTGACATTCGGACCTCCTTTTCTTGCATAACCCAAGAGAATAGCCTGCAGTCCTTTTGCCCTGACCGAGACCACCCTTCGACCAGAGTTGTGTGGCCAGGGGAAGTCATTTAGCCAATGGATTTGCCCGTAAAGCAGAACAATAAACATATTTGGGGAAAAGGGTTTCCCATTTCATGAATATATTCAATTTAGCTGCCTTAAGTCAACCCCGTCTGAAGTAATTCTATCATGTTCGGCTGGAAAGTTGGTGCTCTCGCGTCTCCACTGAACCACGGTATGAGAGTTAAAGAGAACAAACATGGCTTATGGTGGTTAGGAAGCGACTTGGACAGCTTGGCTCTCAGGCATTCGGCGTACTCGTTTCGCTGTTTGGAAATAGAAATGGATTTCTGTTGGTGATTGAATGGGACTTTTTGTAATCAAAGTGTGCTCTTGCTGTACGCGGATCAGGGGCATCACGAGAAAGCTACCAAATCGATGAAAATGATTACATTTATTGAGCTGACCAATTCGTACTCATACTTTGCAAATCCATACATATTCTGTTATTGCTGTGTCTCTACAGAGATGCCATTACTGCCATCAATAAGTTCTGCATCCTTAAATTAAATCCACTTAAAGACAAAAATCTACATTCCTGGACAGATGCACAAGTGAAAGTGAAAATGACCAGTCGTGTCATTCTGAAACACACCGTGAAACACAGCACAGCACATAGTAAATTCAACCACTGCATTTTATGCACACGCAAACCGTGCAGCAAGGGGCAGCTAATGAAAGTGCCTGGGGAGCAGTGATGGGGATGGTACCTTGCTCAAGGGTACCTCAGGGCGACCTACTGGTCACAAGCACAACTTGGAACAAAGTATATATCTGTTGGACCACTCTAAGATTGGCCAATTATTAGTATGTCTTTAGGTATTTTCGAGATTGGAACTGAGCACGCTCGCTTCTCCTGAACTTTTCTCTCTATGCCACTGCTGCCACCACTGTGGGAAGATTCTAGAAGAAATGACATCATGAGGAAGTCTTGAAGGAGCACTATATCTCTGGACAGCTTCCTCACCACATGGTCCCCAGTCAAGCCCAAAGGGTTGGCGTTGATAATGGCCCTGGCCTGAAGGTCGACATTAAATAGTGTTTCAATGAGTGAGCAGCCAGTCTATACCACATCCTGACTTAAGACCAAAGACTGAGGAAGGAAGAGTCATTAAGATGTTAATCAGTAAAACACGGAGTTAGAGCACATTAGGTGGAGTGTTTTCTTTAGACTCATACTTACATGCACATTTAAAATACTAAGAAATGTGTCTCCCTGGTTACGATTTCTCTCATATTCATTCTCCAGTTGTTCTGCTACTCTACCTTCCAGTATAGTGTCGCTAGCCAGAGTTGCTGCCTCTTGTGAAAGCTGCAATAGATTTACCATGTCAGTCCGTCACTGAAACAGACACACTTCCATCTGTCCCGGAGAGAGAAAGTTGCAAATGATGCTGGCAGGCTGAGTAGCTGGGGTTATTTTCCATTCTGGATCTATTTGAATCTGCCTGCTTGGAATGCATTCTTAAGCTGACAGTTCTGTTGAAGGTAATGGTGTGGCTGCATTTTTTATTTTTATTTTTTTGAATGGGGGTGTTCAGGATGCTACTGTAGATTTATTTAAGCAGTAGTTAATAGCAAAGCACTGACTTGACAGAAGAAAAAAATAAGCTCATTCTGAACGTTGATTATACTTCATGAACTCTGTTTCCATTGGTTGTTCTACTTTTTGCAACTTTATTTCACAGCAGAGAGCATATCTTACACACCACACCTGCTTAAAACCAATCTTGATAAGACATACAGCATGCCAGTTTAATTCTGTCAAGGTTTTTGAAGTGTGTTATTGATTATGGGGAAAAAAGGAAGCCCATTAGGCCCAAGGCCTGCATCTAAAGGTACTTTACAACAGTTAAACTTTAGAACTTGCAGCTTTTGGTGCTCCCACCAAAAGTTTTCATTTTATAATCATTGCTTTCAGCTACTGAAATGAAAAAATAGATTAGATTTAAAATGTTTGATCATTACATTTTTATGCCAAAGAACAGATCTTTTCTTATGACACTTTCTGCACAATTATTAGGCAAGTGAATATTTTGATCATATAATTTGTATTCATATATTCCAACTCCATATATAAACTCCCTGTAAACTTGAATGCTAATTGGATATAAGCAGATCAGGTGATGTGTATTTGTATAATAAGGGAGGGTGTGGCTTAAGGTGTTCGGTGAATTGTAAGAGCGGTTGGACAGTAAGGAGGGAGAAAAGGACCTATACCAATTGACTAGTGCAGCAGGTCAGGGTGATTAAGGATAGAAATAGAAATGTACTCTCAAGTGAACAGAGATTGTTGAGCAGATGGAAGGAGTACTTTGAGGGGCTGATGAATGAAGAGAACAAGAGAGAGAGTATATTGGATGGTGTGAGGATAGTGAACCAGGAAGTGCAGCAAATAAGCAAGGTTGAAGTAAGGGCAACGCTGAAGAGGATGAAGAATGGAAAGGCTGTTTGTCCGTGTGACATACCACTGAAAGCATGGAGGTGTTTAGGAGAGATGGCAGTTGAGTTTCTACTCAGATTGTTTAACACAATCTTGAAGGAGAGAAGATGCCTGAGGAGTGGAGCCGAAGTGCACTGGTACTGGTTTTCAAGAATATGGGTGATGCACAGAGCTGTAATAGATATAGAGAGATAAAGCTGATCAGCATGAAGTTATGGGAAAGTGTAGTGGAAGCTAGGTTAATTAATGGATTAGTGAACAGCAGTATGGTTTTATGCCAAGAAAGAGCACTACAGATGCAATGTTTGCACTGAGGGTGTGGATGGAGAAGTACAGAGAAGGTCAGATGGAGTTGCATTGTGCCTTTGTGGACTTGGAGAAAGCATATGACAGGGTGCCTAAAGAGGAGTTGTGGTTTTGTAAGAGGAAGTCAGGTGTTGCAGAGAAGTATGGGAAAGTAGTTCAGGATATGTATAAGGGTAGTGTGACAGTGGTGAGATCTGCAGTGGGAGTGACAGATGCATTTAAGGTAGACGATTACATCAAGAATCAGTGCTGATCCCATTCTTGTTTGCAATAGTAATGGACAGGCTGACGAACGAGGTTAGACAGGAGTCTCCGTGGATGATGATGTTTGCTGATGATATTGTGATCTGTAGGGAGCAGCTTGAGAAGAACCTGGAGAGAGGGAGATATACTCTAGAGAGGAGAGGAATTAAAGTGAGTAGGACAAAGACAGAATACATAGGTTGAGATGGAAGTATATAAATACGTTGGAATGGGTGGAGGAGAGTGGTTGGAGTGATTTGTGACAGATGGGTACCAGCAAGAGTGAAAGAGAAGGTTTAAAGAACAGTAGTGTATGGCTTGGAGACGGATGAAGATGCTGAGATTTTTGTTGGGGGTGATGAGGATGGACAGGATTAGAACTGAGTATATTAGAAGGACAGCTCAGGTTAGACATTTTGGAGACAAAGTTAGAGAAGCAAGGTTGCATTGGTTTGGACATGTCCAGAAGTTGAAGATGTTGCTGCCAAGAATGAGGAAAAGAGAAAGATCAAAGGGACATGCAAGTGGTTGGTTTGGAAGAGGAAGATGCAAAGGACAGGAGGAAATGGAAACAGGTGATCCGCTGTGGCAACCCCTAAACAGGAGCAGCCGAAAGAAGAAGATTTAGTTGTGTAATAGTTGTGTGCACTAATAGTTGCCTAATAATTGTGCACACACGTATTTCCCCTGAGAATTCTCAGACTCACATTTTCTTTGTAAAACATTCAGATTTCAGGGTTATTAGCATTTTGGATTGACTCTGGATTTGTTCAATGTTAAAATCAATACTAATACTCAAAATACTTACTTGCCTAATAGTTGTGCACACAGTGTAATATTAGAAGGTTGCTGTTGCGCACATACTTCACCATGGTCTACAAAGAATAAGATAAATTTTAAATAGGCCACCGGGCAGCGGTGGCCTAGCGGTTAGGGCGTTAGCCACATGATCGGAGGATCGGGGGTTCAAACCCCTTCCCAATAGGTTGCCCTGAGGTACCCTTGAGCAAGGTACCGTCCCCATCACTGCTCCCCGGGCGCTTTCAATAGCTGCCCACTGCTGCACGGGTTTGAGTGTGCATGGGTAAAATGCAGAGGTCCAATTTCGTTGTGGTTCATGTGTGCTGTGCCGTGACCTCGCAATGACAAGGGTAGTCACTTTCACTTTCACTTTTTTCACTAAAATAAGACAAATAAATCATGGTTGTTTGAAAGGTTAACATTTACAGCACTGAGTAGATGCTCTTATCCAGTGACATACATCAGCATGATGAAGACAAGTCTTGCAGCAGCATTCTGAATAAAGAGAGTTACAGTAGTCCAGTTAGATTACCAGAGACTAGACGATCAGATGGATAGCTGTGTGGTGAGTAATAGCTGGATTCTTCAGACCTGGAAAAGTTGACAGTATGAGAGCAGAAAGAACTCATTGTCAAATGTGACACCCAGATTCCATATAGTCTTCGAGGGGACAATAAGTAAGTCCCCAAAATAAATGGCCAGGTTATTTCTTCATGACCGATTGCCATCAATGTAAAGAAGCTCAGCACTGCTGGGATTGTGCTTGACGTGATAAAAGTGAAAGTGACTACCCTTGTCATTGTGAAACGCAGCACAACACAATGAAATTCAGCCTCTGCATGTGCAGCAGTGGGCAGCTATTGAAAGCGCCTGGGGAGCAGTGACGGGGACGGTACCTTGCTCAAGGGAACCTCAGTGTAACCTACTGGTGGAAACCTGTTGATTATTAGTGAGAAAACAGTGAGGCTCTGACATCCTCTAGAGAGCCAGAGTTTAAAGGAAGCATAAGGGGCCCAAGAACAGACCCTTGTGGAACACCAGTTGTCAGTCTATACTTTGTTACATCCCATCACTGCTCATCTAAAGAATCTGAGCAAACAGACAGCAGTGTGGATAATATTACCTGAACTGAATGTTATATAATTTAAATAATTATATTAAATTGTCAAATTATATAACTGTAGGCTTATAATGTGCTCTCTTTTTGCAGGTTTGGCAAGCACCGCAAAGATGAACGAGTCGGAGAGAAGATGGAGCGCAAAGGCTCTAGCAAGAACAAAATGGAGAACACCCAGGCCACGGAGGAGGAGATGCAGAGGATGCGCTTGGAGAGGGAGAGGTGAGGGTTGCGTCCTGTTACCACTGTCCTGCAAAAAGCCACAAATGAGCCAAAGTAGTGCTTCCCCACAGAATGTAAAATCTTCCTTATTAAGGAAATGAGAGGCTAATAATGGGGGTTCTGGGGATGTGCTTTTATGTTGTCCGTATTGTGTGTCTTATTAGAGTGCATTAAATTCATCATTTATAATTTTATTTATTTATTTTTTTTATTTAATGTTTTTTTTTTTTTTTTTTTTGCTGAGGCTGAGCTGCTAATAGGAGCGCTTTGCCCTTACATGCACTATTAAAGTTTGCCATCATTGTGGTTGAACTGAGAGCTACCTGTCATATCCTAACCAAGTGAGCTCCTGAAGGTTGTTGGGTTTCTGTCATACAACTCAAGACTTGGTGACCAGTATCAGTTTAAACAGAACAGACTGCAATCAGGTGGTTTACTTTGCTCTAAAGGTTACATTTTAGTTTCAGAGTTGTTGCTGAATAATTTATAGTATATATTTATACGTGTAAAGATTAATACTTACATTTTTATGTAGATTTTTTCTAAATTCTATCTTCTGCATGAAAACATCAAGATACATGATTGCTATTAACCATAATGTTAAAACCAGAAGCAGTTTTTTTTTTTTCTTCTCCAGTGTAAAGATTTTATTTCAAAAAGCCCACAAACCAGCCAAACATTTCCTGGATTCACTTTGCCTCCTATTCAACCACAACAATGCAAATGGGCAGTGTTTACATCCCAAGCATCGTTCACAACTGTGCAAATCCACACACAAGACGAAGACGATATCGGTGGATTTACCATATGCTGAGAAGGCTTGCCACCCTCTACTGTTCAGCAGAACCCCAGTGAACTCAGTTATCAAGCCACTTTTGCTAATGGAGTGTAATTGAATAGCAACAATAGGGGCAGTACAGGCCTCCGTGGAGAGAGCACCCATGGCCTGCAGTGACAATGAGTCCAGGCCACTCAATGGAACATCTGGAGCCCATTATCAAAAGAGCTGGCCATGTCTGTGACGCTCTCTACCACGGGCACAGGGAATCAGGCTCTGGCCTCCAGCCCAGAGAGAGAAAGACAGAGAGAGAGAGAGAGAGAGAGAGAGAGAGTCATAGAAACTGGGATATAGACAGGAATAAAGAGGCAGTAGCGAGAATGAGAGACAACGAAAGAAGGAGACTTCCAGGAGATATCTCCAGTGTTTTTTTATTGTTTATTTATTTATTTATTTAGAGGTTTTTTTTTCTCAACTGCAAAAAGCAACAAACACCCAGAACTCAAGTCTGGAGTCAGCAGGCAGCACGACGCCCACATTTCCATTTCCACTTGTTTCTGTGTGTTCCCGTTGAGGGGCTGCATAAAGTTCATATTTCCCAGGAAGCCATTATAGGTTTTATTTGTGGAAGCGTAGGGGGTTTGCATCTCAGTTTAAATTGAGATTTCTTTTCTTATTTTTGTTGTTTTTTTTTTTTTTGTTTTTGTTTTTGTTTTATTTTTTCCCCACCATGTCTGCCTGTGCTTGAGTTTTCTTCTAGTTAATGGAAGTGAATCCTTGAGGGAAATCGTCCCAGCAATAATAATCAGCACCGCCACCGCACCATGATGTGATATTCAAAGCTGTGCACTGGGGAGACTGACAGCTCTGAAAATCAATTGCAGCTGTATTTTTAGGTGTCTTATTACATGCTGAGACGCAGTTTGGACGGACGTGTTTGTGCTGGTGTGCGTATGTGTTTGGGTGTGCATGGTCCAGAGGCGGCGAGACCGCTGATTGATTACAAGGCCAAGGCCATTTATGTGTGCTTATGAAATTATGGATCAGCGGATGGCTGTTGTTGATGGGGAATGAACGGAGGTGTGGCAGTAACAGTTGCTAAAACAAGCTATTGGGCTCCGGGAAAAGGCAGAACCTTAGGATGGGGAACAGAAACTAGAAGGAGGACCTGGCATGGGCCGCAGCCAAACACTGCGCTCCCCTGATGCGGCTGATCGTTAATTCGAGCTGATGTTTTGACAGCAGCTTTTAGTGACTCAGAGAGGAAAGTCAAAGGGAAAGGTTGGCTGGATTAATTCTCCGTACTCCACCGTCATTAGCCTATCTATTTCTGGAAGGCATGCTGCTGCCCCGATTTTAACGCACCTGACCTCTAAGATGTTTATAAAATTCATCTCTGCCTCTTAGAAGTGTGTGCTTTAGGGCTTAGGCTAGTATATTTCTGGGTGACATAAGCTCTGCAAATCCTCCTCTGTCACTGTGGTATGGGTAAAATGAAAATTGAGCAAAAAAAAAACAAAAAGCACCCAAACATTTGAAAATGATCCGCTAACGTTAGCAGGCTTGATTTGGGCTGAAGTTGATGGAGTGTCGTCATCAGTGGCATTTGTTTTGCCACAATCGAGTAAATTGTAAGCAGCTGCTGCCCCCCAGTCCTGCACCGGTCCTCCAACCGCCAGCTTTTCTATGCCTCATCAAGGGCTCCATTAAGACCTCAAGAGGCCCTCTGTGTTAAAGGAGGGGCACGACAGCACTTGTGGGGGCTTTGTTTACGCCTGTAGATGTTCACAGTCCTCTCTGTCATTTCTTCTTTTTTTCCCCCTTGACTGAGAGGACCACCATGGCAGGGCTCCACTCTGAATCTTTGCTTGGGAAAAAGCTTGTGGGCAGGAGCTCTGGAGGGTTTTTAAGTTGCCCAGTGGGGACAGGAACTGAAGAACAATGTAGATCACTTCTTTTTGTCTGCCTCAACTGCCTCTTAAAAATATGGTTTAGCCCATGGTTCTCACTTCACATTATCATGCTTAACTTCAAGAACTTTTAAAGGTTTTTAAAAAGTTTTGAAGGTGCATCCTGTCCACACATCTCATTTCCATAAGCAGTTCTTTATTTTTCAAAGTGTAGCTAATCAGACTAAAGCTCGCTGGATTTGTATGCCTGGCATGCGAGTACAAACAGTGGCTGCAACATGGACCCCATATTGACCAGTCAGCAGGGTTCAAAACAGCAAACATCTCCTTCTAGCCTCCCTGTTGCATTAGCTGCTCTCTTATCTGCTTGGCCTCACTGGCTGCTAATCAGTGGCCGGCACTCCAGCTTGTCTAGCCTTCCTGCGCCCTCAGCTTTCTGCTTCCTTCTGTTTGTTTAGCTTCTTTTTCAGTGCAGCCAAGCTGCGGACGCCTCGGAGCCTCAGTCCCTCAGTCCTGCAATGCTATCTCAACTAGTGACTTCCTTTCGCCTCACTTGCCGGAAGATCTACGATAAACATGCATTTAATTGTTTGCCATTCCCATTGCTCCTCACAGCCTGCTTTCTTTCTTCATTCTATTTCACTTAACACATATTGTTGTTTAAAAAGATCTTTGGCCTTGGCCCAGTTTTGTGTTTCCTATTTCCGCAGTTTTCTCTCCTGTACTCAACTGAAACACGGAGGTTTTTGTTATTTAAGCATGTTTTATTTCGGAGGGTATGCCCAAATGATTTAGCAATTTGATGTATATTTTTGTATTTTATAGATACATTGTATACAGTACAGAAATACTGGCCTCTGTCCATTACACCTACAGGAACTTTTAAGACATTTTGTGCTGAGGGTAATGCAAGAGGAAGTCCAAAACTTCTGCTGAATGTTGGCATCGTTTTATGCCCTGTGCACCTCAGCACCTGGCGACCCTGCTCCAGGGTCTGCCTCTTTACATTTCTGTTTTAAATACTTCCACGTTCCAATATTATCACTTACACTTGGCCGTAGAATCTCTAGCAGTCTAGAAGAATTTTAGGACATGACTAACAGTGAAGGTTGCATCAATTCATAGTATCAGGACTGACTTCACTGAGCTCTTCAGAGTGACGTGAACCCATATGGCTACATGCCTGATTTCGCAACACAACAGTGGAAATGTAGACCATAGCAATATGAGGCAGCGCCTATAGAAGCCTAAATTTTGCAAACAGTCGTTTGCCTTTATTTCTGAGAGTTTTGTATCTGTTCACAACTCTCCAGGTAATTCTGAACTTTTCTATTTGATGCATTAATTCATGTTAATCATTATCGCAGCCAATCTTTTGTCCCCCCTTTGTAGCGTGACAGTAATTGTGTTACAAAATAATTAGCTCATTATGCTTGGCAGCCTTTTGTAGCTCTTCGCTGTCTGACTGGACCAATTAGCATGTGAAGTTCAAAGGCAGATGACACAAGCTGATTGTGAACCTGATTACATTTGTAATTATATTGATAGTTTGCTGGTGGCTAAAAGTGATTTTTAGGCCCGTTAGATTCTGCCAGTTATTATGCTGATGAAATTACATTCTAGTCACCGTTACAGGCACCAGGGTGTTGTCAGATGGTTCAGATTTCTGAGTTGTTCTGTCACTTTATTGCATTTTAGCCCTTTTTCTTCGTGACAGAAGTGAGAGGGGTTGCAAGCGTGAATTATCTGGTGTGGTGACGTGGGAGATAAGCAGGTGTGATGCTATTCAAAAAAGGAAAAAACCTTCAAACACTCTTTTATGCTGGATGTAAAAGATCAGTGCAGATTTATTCAGTGCAGAGAGGAAGGACCGCAGGCTAGCCTTATTGCTATTTCCTCCTCAGTGCTGTAGAGTGTTCACACTCGCAGTAACTTACTCCTGTTTCTATTGGAAAAAACATGGCTTTAAGCACTACTGAATTGTTTAGAACTTTTATAAATCACTCCATATGTAGTACTTCTTATTGCCAGACATGAGGAATGTGTAATTCCTCAGAAAGACAACTTTCCGGACCTTTGGGTTATAGCGCACAGTTTTTGGCAGAAAAGTGGACATATTTCATTCCACTTTGCTCTTTTGATAAGAGATAGGAGAACTTCTGAGATACAGTTGGACAGCTCCTAATGAGCTGTTGTGAAAATGTGAGACATCTTATGTATACGTAGCACATTAGGCATGTCAGACAAGATTTAGTCTGTGCTGATCTTATGTACTCCTGGCCAGTTACCTAGATACCCTGTGGTGGTTACAATGGCCTTGTGCATACTCTTCTGTTTCCATAGTGCTATCCTCCTCCACATGGCTATATACAGTACAAATGCAAGTTAATAAAAGCCATTTAAGTCTTAATTAATCGCACATCCTCATGCTCTCGCACATTTTCTTCTCCACTCAAAAAGATACATTTTCTCTAGATTTCTTTTTACATCCACAAAAAGTAGCTTGCACTAATTAGCTTTAAACTCTCTAAGTGAAATTCACCCTCCCTGCCTTTGTTGTATTCTTAAAGCTCACTTCATGAACCTTTTGGAGTTATGAGGCCCAAATGTGATCTGACCATCATTCAATCATAATAACGTACACACACCTCTAATCTAATGAACCCAGGGAAATGTTCCTGACAAGATTGGAGGAGGTTTGACTCGCTATAAATAGACAACAATAATAAAAAATGGCCTTTTGTTCACCTGCTCTTCATGAAATCACCCTGCGTAGTTGAAAGTAATTTCAGAGAAGTTGTTGAATTTCTGTCTTTCCTATTCATTCCTAACTTGATCTCAGTCCTCACTCGTTTTATGTTGGGCCTGTAAGTGGTCTGTGTGTCTTAATTTAGAGCGAGGGGTTGGGAGTGAAATCACTAGGAGCTCCAGAAGTCTTTACTCGGTGAGAGAGACAGATAGTGAGAGAAAACAGACAGTGCAATAATCTTCGCTCAGCCAGTTCCCTCCTCTGGGTTCACACTTCACTGGGCCATCAATCGAGTAATAAAGTAAACAAGGGACAGTGGACTTTAGGCTCACTAAACTCACCTCCTATCTAAAAAATGGGACACGATTTTTATTTGGGCCTGTTGATATGAGCCCAGAACAGTCTGGCTCTTAGCAACAAATTTAGTCTTGATGGGCAAGATGTTTCCTCATAAAAAGGAACATTAGTCTAGGCATAACTAACCTGCCCAGAGACAAAGTAAGACATGGGAAAAGCGAACTGCTTTCATGCGCTATTAAAGCTGTAGTAATGTGTTTATATTTAATGCAGGAAGTGTCCTCCCCACATATGTAACATGCTTAGTTTTCACAGGGACTTTTCATGCTAATTTATATTCCACCTGTGGGCTCGTGATAGATATTTTGTCCTTTGGACAACGTTGGTTAATGCACCGTTGCTCCCTGCAGTCAGAAAGTTTCTGATTGTTTTAGATCATTCTCTCTGAGCTTATTCCTCGCCTAATAATTCTACATTCTCTCTTCCATTAAGCCTAAATTTCTTCGTGATTAGTACCAGTAATTGTCTGGATCATCTATCAGAGTCCATGTAACAGCTAGAGACAAAAAAATACACATTCTTAATGATAGGAACTGTTCAGTTATGTTGCAGTGTAGGCGTAACATTTATTCTATTATTCCTTAACCAAATTAAAAACTGAATAATGCGTTTGTCTACTGTAGGAAATGAAGTTTAAATAAAATTCTTTCTCTGGTATAGAAAAGTGTGTAATGTCTCCTTGCCACGTTGAATGAAAGACAGCAGTGTGCTAGATTAAAAACTGCAGTAATAAAAGTTGAGGAAGAATAAGGCAGGGAGAAATTGTTGACAGAATCCATGAGGTTGGAGGAGGGGATATGAGAAATCAGAATCTGATCTAAGAGCAAGATATATTCAAGAAATGATTCTCTACTTTTCACATGAACTGTCCTGTCCCATTGGGTTTGGACAAATATATACATAAATACAGTATAGCTGTCCTGTGATGGAGCTGTCAATTAGTGTTCATTAACAGGACTGCTGTAGTTTAATATTCTGGTAAAAAATGATCTTGGAAACATAAACAAAAGCACCATTTGGCAGTGAGTAGATAGAAGGAATATAAGTGGGAAATATTGAAGGCATCATTCTCAGGCAAACCTAATCTTCATTCCCTGCTTTTCCTCACTCATATACTCACTGAAACACACACAACAGCCTTCGTTCTGCACATCCACTAAATCCACCAACTTATCGTCCCTGCAAGCCGAGGGCCAAATGAGTTTTAGTGTGCGACCGCAGGGCCGAGTCTGGCCTAGCCTTCTCACTTGCTCTGGACATTATCTCATTCAAACACACACATTGCTCTCACCGATTTGATTTGGTCATTATGTGGCGGTGTGCCGGAGGCGCTGTCTCGCTATTGGGTTTCTGTAAAACCTGTCATAACAAGGAGCAGAGCTCTTCCGGGCAGCGAGGTGACATCAGTTTTTGAGCAGACGGCAGGTGGGCCAGCCTCCATCTAGTTTCACGTTTCACCCCCGTTCAGGTCTCCGCAAAGCAACAGGGGGTTCAATGAGGAGGCTTTTTTATAGGATTCAGGACAACCGAAAGAAATGCTTGTCTGAGTTGAAATAGTGGGGACCCGATGCAGTTTTTTTCCCCCTCATTATTGCTAGGCTATTAACTTCACATGACACAGATGCATACACAGTTCTCATACAGTCCGCCTCAGAATTAGATTTGCACAGGCGAGAAAGAGAACAAAATGAAGCTACAGTGAATGGCATTGTAATCGCATTAGACTGGCTGGCACAGAGAGAGAAACGTTCATTGTTGGGAAATTAGATTGTGCTTATGAGAATGTGTGGAAACATCTCTCTCCCTCTTTTTTCCCCCTTTCCCAGGGAAACTCCAGCTTTGTCCCTTAAACAAAGCATCACTGCCACTTGGGAGTCAATCAGAGCTGCTATGATTGACAGCTGGAAGAGGGCAGGGGTCAACTGTGTCCTGGGGTGGTGCTGAAACGAGGTGCTTCTAGCCATGCACATTTCTTAGAGAAGTTAGGGCAGACAGCTGAAGTGAGGAACCAGCCTCATTGTTGAAGCCCATTTGGTTCTAATAAGGTGGGCAGGATTGGGTGGCAAGGGTCATACTAAAGGTCACTCTTCAGGAGGGCTTTCCCTGTCTTCACCAGACTTCCTCGCATGCTTGTACAACTCTTTCAAGCTTTTCCCAATCGCACTCATGCAGGAATACGCACACACCCTTGAAGCCAGAATGAAGGCCCTCATTCTCCTCAGCCTAACCAAGAATGGCTTGGGAAAACTAGAGCCAGCAAGCGAGCTAGAGAAAAAGAAGGGAAGTATCAGCTGGAGGCAGATCAGAGAAGCCCCACTCTTCCTGCCGTTTGGGAAAAGGCTTTCAGGATGCATTGCTCTACTTGCCCCCAGAACGTCTCCTGTTGCCCATTTTAGCTGTACACTGTTGACTGTATGGACCTCTTTGGTCTGTCTGCTCTGTGGGAAATTAGCAGGGGAAGCACTCTAAGGGAAGAGGGCCTAACCTCTTCAGATAGCTGATGGAAATGCACTCCCACAGGAGATTCCTGAAAGAATGTCTTCTTGAAGTTTTGCAATACCGCTTCCATTGCGGAGGCTGCCTTAATAGGGGAGAAGTCCAAGGTAAACACAGAAAGGGCAGGGCAGCATCCGAGCAGTCTTATAAACCCAGTAGGAACTTTAAACTCAGGCGAACCCTACTACAGCAGGAGTCATTCACCATTAAAATATACTGATTATGCACCTGAAGTGCTTTATTTCAAGCAATTTGTCTTCTAATTTGCTGGCAATAGTTGTTCTAGTTTTGTAGAGTAATTATTCATTTCCATAGGTAGTGTCCAAAACTGAAATTAAGTCTGAAATATTTCACCTTCTCCTTGACTTAGCCAGTTACATTGTCTTTGATGAAATCTAATTCTGCTTTCTCGACTTATTTCACTTTAAAATACCTTAATGGGCTGTTCCTGTCATGAGAGATGTATTCATGCTCTAGAACATCAGATTTAACTTTGTTAATCAAGGGCTTGATAATTACCTGAGTTTCCCTGTCTCCGCCCAGGGTTTAAATTAAAACTGCTATAAATTTCAGCAAGGCATTGACCTCTAATTCACCTTAGCCTTTTTCAAGTTAAATTAGGAAGGCAAGGATGCAGATGGGGTGGCACAGTGGTGCAGTCATTAGTGCTGTTGCCTCACAGCGAGAAGGTCCTGGGTTTGAGCCCCAGGCAGGGTGGCCCAGGTCCTTTCTGTGTGGAGTGTGCATGCTAAGTGGATTGGTGATGCTAAATTGCATCTTAAGTGTGACTATGCGTGTTTAAGTGTGTTTGTCTGCCCTTTGTTGGATTGACGAGCTAGATCAAGAACTAAACTGTGGTTATTGTGGAGTTGACAACTCTGCTCTACCTTAAGGAAGGTCAACTACAGGTCAACTACAAAGACCCTTATCATTTTTGTACAATGCATGTTTGCAGGATTCAGGCAAAGACCAGGGAGCTGCGGGAGCGGCAGGCCAAAGAGAGGGATTATGCTGAGATCCAGGACTTCAACCGCACCTTTAGCTCTGATGAGGAGCACACCTACGCAGGCATTGGCTCACTGGACTCCTCCATGGATAGCAGCCAGAGCCTGAACCAGCAGACCCCAGGGCAGGAGCGACCCCACAGCCCCAGAGAACAGCCCTTAGAGGCCCTGTATGCCCAGGTCAATAAGCCCAGGAATGGCCGGTCTCCTTCTGCAGACATGTAAGAATCTTCTTGCTCACCTTATGCTTTCTTGGTTCTGCTGCTCTTCATAACTGGTGAAAAAAAATCTTAATTTCGTATGTTTGAGTCTGCCAGAGATGCATTTTTATAATTTAAAGGTTAAAATTGAAGGGTAGTCATAGACATATTGTATTAGTTTAGAGTCAGGAATTGTAGCACTGATTGACCTGTCCTCTATCGACTGAATGGTTAATGCCACAGGAACTTCCAAAAGCCCAGTTGCCAGAAGATCTGAGGGTGAAGGTACCATATGAAGGAGCTTAGTTTGCATGAAACTATATGAGACTGGTGGTTGATACAGTACTTCTGTTTGTTGGTGATTAGGCTGGAACATTACAGGGATGTATGCTGGTTACTTGATAATTGCGGTAACATTGGCTGAGAACAAGGTCCAGCTAGATAGGCAGTTTTGCAGGGACACCACTGAAGATGAAGTAGCATTAAGATCGATTGATTAATTAAATGTTAAGTTGTATAATGAACTGAGAGTCAAATAATGAGATATTGTGTAAGAGCTCGTTTGAAAAAGGCATGTACAAAGTGGTGCATGTGTTGGGGGAAAAATATCGCTTCACTACCTGTCCTTGACCAACAGATGCAAGTAAGGACAAGCTGTCATGGGATAAAGAATGGCTCAGCTTTTATACTTTTCCTCATAACAGCTCCTGCAGTCTCCTTTTTGTTCTCTGCCTTTTCTGCCGATTGTGCGTTTGAAACGGCAATGGAAAAGCTTGTGTGTCCTCTAGCATGTGAATGCGACTCTGCCTTACCATTAAAGTCAAACAAATACAATAATCATGTTTCACCGGCTTGTCCCGGCGGCAGGTCTTACAGCCAAGGTAAATCATCAATAATTCTCAAGGTGTGAAAATTTAATAACAACCTGCCTGCTTTATTGTTGCGGATCATGTCAAATCCTCTCTTCCTTTCAGTCCCTGAAACACACAACCAGTCGCTGAAAATTCATCTTTGTCTTCCGGGGAGAGAAAATTCATCTGTATACAATAAGAATGTGCCAATTTAAAGGCAAAATATGGCTTTTTTCTTTCTTTTCTCGGGTTTATTGAAAGAAAGCTTGCCTGTGTTAAAAGTTTAATGTTGCACTTCCAGAGTTCTTGTTGTTGTTTTCTTCAGGTGAAGTCCCTTTATCATCCAGAAGTGCTGCTGACACTTTTTCCCTCACTTTTAATGATATCGCGCTGCACCACTTTCCATCACAGCTACTTTAACATACAGTTTGAAACCTGTTAATCCAACATTCTCTTTCTCTTTATTATACTGACATCTGCTCTGGTGTCTGTGCTCAGCATTCATCCCGCTGGTGTTTGCTGTAGAAAACTTATTCTGTTGTGCTGCCTGGTTATATGCTTCTGTCTTGGGCTCAGTTATGGGGAGCCATGTGTAAAAGGACTGTGTTCATCTCTTTAGCTCTAATAGGTCTCAGTGGACTCGTTTAGACAGATGATAATTACCTTATCGAGGGTAATAGAATTGAGCAGATGACTGACAGCTGCCACTTGGGCCTGTGACCTTTTCAGTGGGGCGCAAAGAGGGGGGATTTAGGAGACAAGCTGCTGTGGTTCTCAGCAGTAGCCCCTCCACCCCCCCTCTGGCAGCAGATCTCCTACCATCACCCCTCCCCGCGGTGTGACCTCACCGTCCATATGACAGCAGCACGCAGCCACTCAATAACCTGCTTAATCCCACTGCCAATACTTGTGGTGGCAGAAAGAGGCCAGTGGTCGATTTTTAACCCCTGTGGATGCTGCCAGCCCATGACAGCTTCAGCTTGGGTTTAGCTCTCATAATGACTGCACATTTAATACTGGTTGACGTGTTTAAGAGTGTTTGGAAATAAGATTTGATTGGATTAGATTAACTTTCCTGCCCAAAGTAATGAAATTTTGTCAGATTTTTATTCCATGTATATGCCATAAATCACTTAAGAATTAAGAATGAATAATAAAAGTTTTACTTATTTATTTTTTTTAATGAAAGCCTTGGTTCGTTGTGCTTCACTACACTTTTTGTTTTTGTAATTTTTCTGTTGGAAATAATAAGTGTGTTTGTTTGTTTGTTTCAGTTTTGTGATTATTGTGCATATTGCTATGGCCTGGTCCCAGTTGTGAAGGATATTTATTTCTTGGTTGATGGGAAAGGGTGGTGAAAATATTTATTTTGGTTTTCCCTTTTTTTTTCATAAGGATTTTCATCCTCTTTATCCACATAAACATGGAACGTAAACTGTAAGCATTGCATACCATGACCTAAATGTTCTAGCATGTTCTTAATGTGCTCTGCTTGTAAATGTGAAATCAAGGTTGGAAGCTTCAAATGGAAGACCCGGAAAAGACGATGCCAAGAAAGAATGATGCAAAACAGCCACAAAATCTTATATGCTGTTTTATCCCTCCTTGACTTGTAAGAGGTTGAAAGAGATGGAAGCGTGTTTTATCTGCTGCCCTTTGTTCTGGGCGTGCTTGGCCTGGCAGTGGAAACTGGCACGGTTCAGTGTGAGGGAGCTAGTTGGCAGCTGGTTTGGATTGTGTGATAAACAGCTGCTTTTGTCTTCTCTGTAGAATTCAGCATCGTCTCATTCCCTCTTCTTGCCAGCAGTACCTATTTATAGCAAAACTGCATAGTGCAAGTCTTTAAGGGAAAATGATATACACCCCACAACACACACACCTAATTACAAACAGATGCATCATTAATTCTCAGTGTGTATGTATGTATGTATGTATGTGTGTGTGTATATATATATATATATATATATATATATATATATATATAATATATATATATATATATAGTGTATATAGTAAAGTTTATACTTAAAAAGCATTTATCAGATGCACTTATTCAGAGTGATTGCCTAATAACAGAAAGAGTTCCTGAGCTAAGGGTTAAAGGTCTTTGTTGAGGAGCTGAGAAGATAAAGCCAGCCTCGAGCCCACAACCTCTTCGTCCACAGCTGAGTATCCTACCCCTAGGCTGCCACGACCTAATATACTTCCTGAAAAGTCCTCTTTGTGGTCTGGAGGCACCTTTGAGCAGAGACAAATGCACTACGTTCATTGAATCTTTCATGTTATCAAAACAGTGAACCTTCAGTTAAGTTCATTATTTTGGGGTCAAGCAAAAGATGTCTGTGTGGACTGGTCTGGGCATCACTGATATCTGGGCAGAGGTTTAAACACCGGGTTAAATGACATGATTTGCTGGTTAACTAATTACACATCAGGAGGAAAAATTACATCATAATCAAGTCAAACCAAATACAGTTGTCTGTTATTGTTGTCATTGTTTAGGGTTTTTTTTTTAGCCTTAATGCACATATAAATTATTTTTAATGGCTTAAAAGATGCTTTTATCAGATTTTGGTCTCTGTTATCTAGAGTTCCCGTAGGTATAGTCTGTTATCTGTTTATGTTCCTTCTCATCTTATTTTCTGTATCTTAAAGTGCATTTTTTCTTTGCTTATATTTGTGTGCACTGATGCCTGTGAGTAGAAAGATTTTCATATGTATTGGTGTTTATGGCAGAGGGAGTTTTAGGCCAGCATTCTTTTTAATAACAGAAACTTCAAACTGCAGAATTGAAAATGTTTGAAATGTAAGAGTTCCTCAGCAGTTGCGTTTCCTTGAGGAAACGGCCTGCGTTTGTGTAATTTGCAAGTGTTTATAAGAAATAATGTGATGGGACTAGAGGGTGGCTTATCTTTGCTGTGATCTGAAAAATTGCAACTATCGCCCCCAAACTCGCTTTTTGTTTTGAACTTTTCTGCTTTGCATATCACTTAGAAGGATGGGTTAGAAATATGCTGTATTATTTGTTATTGTGTCATTGGAATTAATCGCAGGCTTTCATTTTTTTATTTAGATCCTAAGGCCTGCAATCTGCATAAATGCCATAATGCACTTTGAAATGAGTTCACATTCCAGACAGTCATTTGTGGTTCTGCTAATCATTGTGCCCGCCCTCGCTGAATCAAAACAACAATAAACAATCTTTTCATTTCAAATGAAAGCACGGAAATTTCATGGTGTCCCGACTCTACTACAAAAAGCCTTGAACCACACGTGAGTGTTGACTGTTAAAAATAAGCAGCAGTGTGGACCCAGTGAAAAGCAGAGTTTAAAAAATCCTGATTTTATCTCATTAAGAAAGGATGGAGAAAAGGACTTCCTGTAAAGGGCAGAACGTGAACGTGGAATGTGATATTAACAACACAGACTTATTCTGCTCTGTTTAATGCAGCAAGACTTGAAATTAAACCTGTATTTGCACCTGCTATTTCATACATGTGCACATTATAATTTTATAATAGGGCAGCGTGGACTAGTGGTTAGGACTAGCCCATTATCAGAATGTCTTTAAGTTCGACTTCAGACCAGTAGCTTGCCCTGAGGTGCCCTTGAGCAAGGTAACGTCCCTGTCACTGCTCCCCGGGCGCTTTCAATAGCTGCCCTTTGCTGCATGTGTGGGTGTATGTGTGGGTAAAACGCAGAGGTCAAATTGCGTTGTGTATCACTGTGCTTTGCTGTGTTTCACAAGGACAAGAATAGTCACTGCTAATTTTAACAAACGAACTACAGAGTACATAGAATAAAAATAGTTAAAGGTTCCATATCACATACTCTGAGCAGCCATAAAATAAACCACCTGCCCACTCTTGTAAGATTGTAATTTCTTTGTCAATGCATGTGATACTGGCAGAAGATTCTTTAGGTTCTGCAAGTTGGGCCTCCATAGATTGCATTTTTTTGTCCAGGACATCCCACAGATGTTTGATTGGATTGAGTTTTGGGAAAATCTGAGGCCAAGTCAACACTAGCTCTTTGTCATGTTCCTCAGTCTATTTCTGAACAAGGTCTAGATTGTGGCAGGATGTTATCTTGCTGAAAGAGGCCACTGCCTGTGGGTAATGTTGTTCCCATGAAGAACTAGGTCTGTCTCAATGTTTAGGTAGATGGTACAAGTCAAAGTAACATCTTCATGAATGATACAACCTGAGCTTTACCAGCAGAATGTTGCCCAGAATGTTATACCGGGTCTGCTGGCTCACAGAATCCTGACGGCATTCTTCCTCAGGTATGTGACACACACAAATGCACCTGGCTGTCCACGTGATGTAAAAGATAATGACTCATCCAAGCATCCCTCATTCTTCCATTGCCCCATGGGCCAGCAACGTTCATAATCAATCTCCTGTCAGTTTTAATGTACATGACCATTCTAAATCGCGTTTTTAACTGACAAAAATGCAGTGAGTGGTCAGCGGTTTCGCCTTAGTCTGTGTGCATTCCAAGATGCAGTCATCATGATATTTTTAATCACGGCTGTCGCGTCAGCACCCTTGGTTTGGCCTCTCTTCAGACAGAGATAAACACTCAGACATATAACCCCACTATCCTGCTGTGCTGGCCAAGCATGTGTGACTGAGTGGTCACAAAACCAGTCTTTGTTTCTGTTTATTTGCAATGTTCAACGCGAAGTTGGAATCTCTTCTATTCGGCCTTTACAGTTTTCTTGAATCATGGATCTAATAATTGGCCTGATTGCCAATCGTTCCAGCAAAGGACATTGTGTGGAAGATGCTGTCCGCTGACTAGCTTGTGACTAAGGCAGCGGTTAACAGCGGCTGCTTGTTTTGGGGAGAGAATAAATGTCAGATTTGCCCACAGGTAAAAATGCTTAAATCAGAGACTTTGGGCTGTCTATACTTAACATCAGAATTTAAGCTGTTCAATTTTTGCAGACAAAAGCAAGTCAGATTAGTCACTGATGAAAAGTGATTAAAAATGCCAATGTTTCTGAGTGTATGAAAGAACTGTTATGACAAGAGATGGTTTCAAGTCATGTGATTCAGTCCCAGATTAGTGAGCGAAAAATTCAATCAAGCCCAATAAGGTCACATTTTCTACATCTTTGTTAAAATTCCATTTTTATGTGCTTGTGTGTCAGCATGTTCATGTTCATCTTGTTTATTGGCACAGACCATGACAGTCTGAAATCCTCTGTTGATTTTTCAAAAATTTCTGCAGCCCCATTTACCTCATATTGTACTGAGGAACTCAGCGCCGTGGGCCTGACGCCCAGCTTCTCTGCAGATTAACAAAAGCACAGAAAAACAAGTCTGCATCCAGTCCATTAGAAGTTGCACAACAGAACCAGACTGCAAGCACAGTTTGGTTCATCTGGCTTTAAACGAGGCCCAATCAGAGGGTCGGAATTATGGAGAAAATCCAGCACTCATAAAGTAGGGGGAAGCTGGGGCTGAGGCTGATGATTACGCACTCTCCACTTTCACTGCCACCCCTTAGCGGAGCCACCACTGGGGGTCCTCTTCATCTGCATTGGCTTGGCCTGACATCATTCCATTTAGAACAATTTACATTTACATTAACGTCATTTAGCAAATGCTGTTATCCAGAGCGACTTCCATGTCCTAATTACAACTTAATTGAAGCAACCCTGGTCTTGCTCAGGGACCCAGTGATGGTAGTGCTAGAGGTGGGATTCAAACCTGGGACCTCTTGAGCCACAGGTCCATAGGCAAGTATCCTACCACTAGACCACCACACCACCCATTATTTTGTGGCTTTACTAGAGGCTACTTTAATGTGTTCCTAATTCTTTTGACCTGATGGGTCACATTTATGTTTGTAGGTTGTAAATATCTGCCTATAAGAGTCATGTAAGATATCAGATATAAATATCAAATATTTAATGTTACATTTATGCAATATGAACATTACTGTCAAGCAAGAGTGTAGTAAGTGTTTTGAGCTCTTACACTTCTTCACATATAGCTCTGTGATAGCCTGTGAATTGGCAACAACATGCATAGCAGGTTGTAATTGCTTAACTGTTCACTGGTCCAAAAGTGTAATGCAGTCCAGCTTTGTGGACAGCCCAAATGAAAATGATCAGGCCTTTTCCTCATTGTTTCTACGTGCAAATGAGTGTCTTTAGTGACCCCGTTGTTTGTAATGATGCAGATGTTGAGTGGATATTGGCATAAGTTCATACTGCAGACTCTTCATTATAGTGATTATAGGGCATTGCACGTCCAATAATTAGCTCAGATAGTCTGAGAGAGAAAGACAATGTAACAAGATACAAAAGCTTCTGTCTGATTTACAATGAATACATTTATTCTTTATTCATGTATTATCTTATAGTTAATAATAATTTATTAACTTTTTTTTTTGTTTACTAATATTCAGTAACAATATCTTTGCTTTCCAAATTTGCATTTGCACTGGAATGAACTAAACACATATGCTCCAATATGGAAAGTAGCCAGTGGAGGCTGTTCAGATGCAGGTGTGCACCAGCAATGCCAAAGCACTTAGGAGTTGCTGAAATAGAGCCAGAATGATCTGGAGTTACTGAGCACTGCAATGTATATGCCAAACCATGGTAAAATTGTTGTTGTTTTCTAAATGCACACTACATTTGCTAAGAATGGCTGTTCAATAATAGATTACATCACTGTTGACCATGAACATGCACTTGCATTTCTTTGGCTTGGCTCAGTCCAGCTTATTTTACCATATACAATTACGAGTGTACTTTACGCAGCATTTAGCAGACGCTCTTATCCAGAGCGATTTCCATGTCCTAATTACAGGGACAGTCCCCCTGGAGCAACTCTAAGTTAAGGGTCTTGTCTAGGAACCCAGCATTATGGTGCTGGAGGGGCGATTCAAACCTGGAACCTCTTGGTCCATAGATCCATAGGAAAGAACCCTACCACTAGACCTTCCGCCACCAACAATGGGTTTTGCACAACACTGGTACACACCGCACCTTTTTTTCACTTTAGGAGAAAATGTGGAACTGGTCCTACATTTGAAACTGGAAAGGCACCTGTGCAGTGGAAAAGGGGCATCAGTGCTCCGTAACTAAATGCTTCTCTGCACTTGACCCATCCTCCAAAGTAGAGCATTGGCCAGCCATATCTAGTACCCAAAGAGCAGCCAGATAGTAATTGCTCGAGGGTAAATTTTGAGCTGACCTGGTCCAAGATTTGAACCCATGACATTCTGATGATGATGCTCTCCGACCACTAGGCCACCAAGCCTCTATTCTGGTGTGAAACTAAAGTATGACTAAATGTGCGTTTATTTTTATGTTTGAATTTGGACATTAAATTAGCACGTTGCTTTTTAAAAAATATTCATATGAAGTCTTTTTTTAAGGCCTTTTATAATTTCAGTAAGTTGTGCTTGTTCTTGAGCCTATGTATGTTATTGGCCTATGTTTACTGTCTGGCAGGTGAGATTACCTTTTTTTTTCCAGACAGGCAGTGAACAGGGCAGGCCTGAGTGTGTGTAGGACCCCAGGGGCAAGTGGAGTGTGGGCTGTGTGAGTGCTGGGCTGACAGGTGTCATGCAAATGAGATTTGGGGGAGCGTGAAGCAAAGCGTCACCCCTCTGATGCACACCGGACATGATTGATGGCTGTTCCCATTAGGGCATATTCTCTAAGCTACTCTAAGCCAAGAGAGAGAAAGAGAGAGAGAGAATGAGTGAGAGAATGAGATCTCTCCCTCCAGAGACCTGGGCTGGTGAGAACTGCTCAAAGAACCTCACCTACAGTGATGCACAGCAAGGTGTTTCTGTGTTTCCCCTTTCTTCCCCTCTTTGTCCCCACCTCTCTTTTTCACTTTCTAAATCTGGTTCCTCCTGACTTTGCATGATGCTGAAATAGGATTATGAACTGAAAGTAACTCTCAGCCTGTTGATAAAAAGGTCATTTCTTTGATCTGCCAGAGAAGCTGTTTGTGGTGTGCTTTTCACTAGAGAGAGAGAGAGAGAGAGAGAGAGAGAGAGAGAGAGAGAGAGAGAGAGAGAGAGAGAGAGAGACAGAGACAGAGAAGAGAGAGAGAGAGAGAGAGAGAGAGAGAGAGAGAGAGAGGGAGAGGATTTTGTAATGCAGGTGGCAGGAATCCCGTAGACACAAGCTTGCTGTGGCTCATGCACAGCTGTACCGCTGTGTTAATGTCAGGGTTTTTTCGTTGGACTGTTCACTTCTGCACCATCATTAGCACCACTGTCATTGTCATTTTCGTCAGCATTGTCAAAGTCATTGTAATGCTGTGGCGTATATAAAGCATCTACATTGTCTGAGGCTACAGTAATCATCATCATCATTATGATCAACACTGCCATCACCATTGTCAGTGTTATGGAAGAAATTCCATATAACTTCACTTTCTGACTCTGATACATCATAGAAATGCATGATGAATCCAGAATCTAAAAGATGGCAGTGTTGCCAATGGCTAATTTTGTGATAACAGTGCTTGCTGTCATGGTGAGACCATCTGTTAGGACAGATGTGGTGCATTATCTGTGTATTCTAAGTCATCATCAACGCCATCAACAGGATCATCATCATCATCAACTTTATTGTTGTCACCATTATCACTGCCACCTTGTTTACAACATGTGGCAGGACATAAATAGGATATCTCCCTGAGGGTTATTATCTATTCACCATGGCACAGGTCATCATTCATGATGTCACTGCATTATAATGAT
>CM029377.1:6708736-6723736 GCA_017165825.1 Hepsetus odoe
TTCGCTCCCAGCAATCAGGCCTGCAAGCACACTTAATCGCTGCACCAAGCTGGCTAGCAGTAGATCTGATCACATGTACACACACACACGCACACGTACACACACACGTACAAGTAGAGGGATCACTATGAATTTAAATAGCAGTTTAAAGCCATATTAACACAAGTTGGCCAAACAAGGATCCACCATGACAGCAGCCCCTCTGTGTGTATGTGGTTTTCATTGTGTGCAGCAAAATTATAGTTCCAATATTCCCATAGTCTCTTCCAACAGTTTTATTGAGGAATATATATTCAGAGCTTCTAAACAGTGCTGTTAATTTGAAGAAATTGCATGTTCTTATAATCTGCTTATTACCAGTGGCTGTGGTCGAAACAATAGAAGATCAAAACAATGCCTTTGGTTTATTTGATTACAGTTAACAAGAAAGGACCATGCTGAATGTGCCATTGTGTGTGTGTGTGTTTGTGTGTGGGGGGTGGGGGGTGCAGGATATTACATGAGAGGAGCTTATTAGATATGGGCAGAATGGCTTTTTCTGGGTCACTGCTGGGTATTTCTATTTTCCTCACTTACTGTACGTATAAGATCTAGTAGACAGTTTTCACATGATGGATAACCCAATTCACTAACTTAATCACAGATCCCTCAGCTAGCATAACATCCTCTCTTTCATCCCACACTGCTCACACAGCCCCCCAAAATAGGGCCCAGAATAAATGCAATTGGAAAATAAAGCAGGTGATGGAAGAGGGCTGGGGCAATCACACACTGAGACAGCTCACGGCTGAATAGCTTCTTCTCTTTCTGTCTGTCGGCCTTCTCTTGCGCTCATTCTGTCTCTCTTTAGCCCCTTCCCCTTTTTGGTACTGCCTCGTTTGATTTGGAGCAGATTAACTCCAGACATCCCCTGTTTTGGCATGTGTTTGGGTGTCATGGTGACCCCCAGGCCTCTCCTCCCTGCTCTGGCAACAGAGATGGGCTTTGGAAGCCAGAAAGAGGGACAGACAGGCCGATCACATCTTGCTTTTTATTAATGTGGTGCTCAGTATGACTTTCTGCAAGCAATAAAATTGAACAAAATTTCAGCATGAAGCTGAATCCTCTCTCATAGGTCTCTCAGCTCATGAACTGCAGAACTAATACAGAATTAGCCTTTTGAGACAATTATCATCTCAAAGCGGTCAACGTTCAACGTTCAACGGTCTGATCCATGATTAACAATCTGCCAGAATCTAAGACGGCTGTTTGTAGCGGCGTTCATTTTTATTACTTGCAGTAGTTCATACACCACACCACACGTTTATGCCTCAATAAAGAGCTGGATACTGTTTGAACAGGTTGAGAGAAGTATGTAGGTTTGTTAATAGAAGCAGCTTAGGGGCAGCGGTGGCTTAGTGGTTAGGGAGCTGCCCCGCACTAGAAGATTGTGGGTTCGATTCCCGCACAAGTAGGTTGCACTGAGGTACCCTTGAGCAAGGTACCATCCCCATCACTGCTCCCCGGGCGCTTTCAATAGCTGCCCACTGCTGCACGGTGTTTGTGTGCATGGGTTAAATGCAGAGCTCCAATTTTGTTGTGGTTCACTGTGTGCTGTGCTGTGACCTCGCAATGACAAGGGTTGTCACTTTCATTTTTTCACTTTTTTTTTTAGGTATCCATTGACTTTTAACCTTAAAAGCATTATTTTAGTAGAAATGTTAAAAAAAAATTATGTGTTTAGTGTTCTGCTTGAAGGAATGGGCTGATTTGATTTTAGCTTTGCTGAGTGATGGGGTCAGACATGAACCTCATGTTATTTCTGAAGCCCTTCCCTGGAAGGTTTTGATGATTGTGCTGAGAGGAGGTGTTGTTTTGGGCTACTGTGTACTTGTCAGCGCTGTTTGGTATCTTAATGCTCTGTGAGGAATAATTGCACCACATGTGGTCCAAGTCTTGGTTATTTGTACCATGCTGCCTTTTGTATTTTACACTATGGCTTTATTGCAGTGATTCTTAATTAAAAAGTGATTCTCAAAGCCCCCAGTCAGGCCAGGTTCTGGCTGTGTCTATATAGGAAGCTGGAATAAAACTGTCTGGGGGGGGCTGAGGATTAGTTTGACAACCACTGCCGCAGAGAAAATTAGTTTCATTAAACTGTATACTTGCATATTGTTGATTGAATCAAAATTCTTCTTGATATGATTAGTTTTGAGGCTCACAATGCTTTCGAGTTCCCTGTGAGCTACCAGGTAATATGAAATCTGCCTCGTCTCTCTGAGTGGCTCTGATTAGCCTTTGTAGCTGACCACATGGTGTGCTGTTGACTAGGTGTGGACAGACCAACAGATAGCAAGTCTTAATAAAAGCACACCACCCAGGTCTGCCCTACAGATGTACCTGGAAGAACCCAGTGCTTTTTACATGGCTGGATGAGTTACAAGACATTTCAGATCTACTGTAAGCAACAGTCCTACTTGGGTTTCAAGGGTATTTGGAATGAAATCCCAGTGATTGATTTTACCGTGTACAAGGGGGAAACGATCCAACACTCGGAACTGGATTCTCCGTTTCAGTCAAATTCAAATCAAATTACTTGGATCGGTCAGAGTGTTTCCCTTCCTTCAGTATTCAGTCCACACCTGCCTATATTTCCAAGCATTTACAGAACATATGTGATGTCCATCGTAATGGTATAAGATCAGTGTGAATTAGCACAATCCCTCAGCAGAAATCTGGTCAGCCCTGAAATGCAGAACATGTGTACGGTAGCTTTTATTAATTTTACAGTTTCTCCTTTTGGGAGAATCGCATTAGTTTGCTATTTGGAGAAGCCTGGAACTGTGCTACTCTTTGTCATTTCCTGCTATTGTCACTCCAATCCCTCATCCAGGACAAGCGGCGAGCCACAAATCGGATCACTGCAGGGGGGGCTATTGTAATGAGCTCAACGAGCACGAGCTTGTTGAACCACAGAAGTGAGAAATGACATATTTCTTAGTTGATTAAAGTAACAGTGGAGTTTCAGTAGAAAGAAAGGGGTTTATCAAAGCTTACAAAGCAGAAACGAGTGCACTGCAGTGCAGCTCTCTGCTGGTGCTGCAATGCCTCCTGTATTTGCCAAAAGCTTTGGACTCGTTGTTGGGATGAGTTTGCATTTCAGTCATGCATGGATGTCTGTGTTAATGAGTGGACTTGTGTGACACATCTCCCTGCTAACACAACTCTATTAGCCCCTGAGTGTCAATCAAACTTGCCCCCGAAATGTGGATTAAGAAGCCAGTTCAGCGCAGGGGTTTTCAAGCTTGATCCTGAAATGCCTTCGCCCCACATATTTTATTGTACGTCTGTCAAATTTGCCAACAAAATAATGATCTGAGGACATTTCAGTGCAGTGTTTTTTTTTTTTTTAACCTGATCCTGGATGTCAGGGTTGCCAAACATTTATGGTGTTTGTTGGCCATCAGATTGCTGATTTGAGGCCAGTTTAGCACAGGCGTTTCTAGCCTTGATCTTGGAACATCATTGCATTACATAATTAGTGAAAATCATCTAATTAACAAGCTCTTCTTGACATGAAATGGGTGTTTTAAGCACTAAAATATGCAAGGCAAAGACACACCAGGATGATGCTAGCTGCTATATGTCTGCACTGGTATCAAAGTCATTGAGTAGTATTGATTTTTAACCTTAGTGATATTTATCCACAGGTGATTAATTCAACTAAAAAAGCTACTAAATGCTAATGAATCATTTAAGTGCTGTAGCAATTTTTGGAAAAACAGAAGTTTGAAAACAGTAAAAAGTGAATTATTTTAGAATAAATCCTTAAGATAGATTCTAAGTGGTAAATCTTTACAGTAGTCTCTTCCTATCGCTGTTATTTTCTACAGAAGCAGAACAAAACAGCGCAGAAAAATATCAGGTCTATTAGAAACGTTAGCTCATTTACTAAAATGTTGATATTAATAATTGCCAAACACTATATTAAAGTATAAGCCTTAACAATAATCTGTTGAAAAGCATAGGCTAAACCTGGATAACTCAGTTTGACAGACTAGTCCAGTCCCATTCAGACTTTGGTGGAGGGATCCGGCAGACTCCAGTGGGACACTGTGATTGTTAATAATGGGTCCACAGAGACGAAAGAGGCAATCAGCAAACCCAGTGCTCTCTGGGATTTCACCAAAAAGCCTCATAAAATCCATGGGGCCAGACATCCATTGGGTTTAATGAGACCTGATCACTAGTAAAATATTATGCTAGCAGTAAGGGTCAAGAGCGATGGTCATCCTTCTGCTGGTGACAGTCTCTAATGGAGCCATGATGTCATCTGCGGTGAATCTGATGACTGGCAGAGTTTTGTTTTGCGACCCAGAGGCTCCTTAAAGCTCTAAAAGAATCAGCCTTATTGAATTGTGTGCTGATTGACACAAACAGCATGCAAATTCCCACCCATAAAATGAAATATTTTTCTCCTCTCGCCCGCGTCAATGCTTTCTGCTCTCAGCGATTTCAGCTTTCAGAATAGTTTTTGACAGCACAGCCAGTTCCTTCTTTTCCAGCCTTTCACACTGGCATGCACACACACACAGACACACACGCTGACGGAGGGTCTGGTAATTAGTGGCAGCAGAGAGATTAAGATGTGGAGTCAGCATGCAGCCCCAAGTTAAACAATGAACATTTACACTGAATGCTGCTGGTCTGTGTTTGAGGTCAATTTGTCATCTCCCTGTGTGTCAGTGAATGTGATGATTGTTGTAGGAGTTTCTCAAAGATCTATAGAGCTGTGTACCAGGAGTCACATTTCCATCTTCTTTGGTTAGTGTTCTGAGAGATATATCAAGTGAAAGTGACTATTTGTCATTGCGATTAACCACTAGGCCTCTGCCTTTTTTGTTCTTTTACCTGCTGCCTGTTGCGGAGGTCACATGCATCCACATATTCATTATTTCACTGATATTCTCTGCTGGGCAGACAGTAAATCCCTGATGAGGGAGAGATGTTTTTGAGGTGATGGTTGAGTACAGTACATATGGACCGAGGAACAGCAGTGAGGAAGAGGAGGAGATGCACTGAAGGCCTTCATTATGAACCTCATGACTACGTGTGCACGTATTTTAAGTTTACCGTGACTCCAGATGACCTCGTGTTCCTGCTAGTCTTACACAGATGCTTGTGAAGGGATGAAATCATCTTCCCTTCCTCATGAGCAATAAAACTGTGTGTGATATTAAAACTAATGTGTCTCTGAGGCTCTGGGGCTGTCTAGTAATTACTGTTACTTAAACCTCAGGTCAGACGCGCACACACACACACACACACACACACACACTCTCACGCTCTCACTCTCTCTCTCTCTCTCTCTCTCTCTCTCTCTCTCTCTCGTGCACTGTCTCTCATGCCCAGACAGGCTAACACATGCACAGAGTGGCTGGTCATAATCAGCACACTCAAAATAATAGTTTAAGTGAAATTTTAGCAGTTTTAATGAGGGTCAAACCTTTTTTTAAAAAATACTGATGGTGAAGAGTGGCCCTCGGTCCCTCTCTCTCTTTCTCTCTATTTCTCTTTCTCTGTCTCATTTTTTCCATGTCATTCTGTCATTTTTTCTTTCTATCTGTCTGTCTATCTCTCTCTCTCTCTCCCTCTCTCTCTCTCTCTCTCTCTCTCTCTCTCTCTCAGCTGAATGAGGGGTCCAAAGCTGATTAGTCAAACTTGTGATTTCCAATTTCAAACCCCAGACACAAATCCCTCACACACACTTAATATTCATGCAGAAGGAACGGCGGTCCTGGACCCGCACTCGCCCGCTTAAGCAGCTTATTCACACACTGGAGGGAAAGGAGTGGACGATAGAGAAGAGCAGAGCACAGGCCACAGATCAGCCTGCGGAAGCATGGTGTGTGCTTACAAACAGGAGGGTTTAAGACCTTAGATCAGTAGTTAAAGAGTAAAAGAGGAAAATCATTAAGGCCAATCATTATTTCCCTTCATTCATCTGCATCAATTTCCACTGTAAGATTTCAGCTTCTATCAAACATGAGGTAATGACACCTTCCCAACAAGTGCATTCAATCATGTCCTGACTGTCTGTAAGACTAGCTGACTTTCATGTAACTTTTTCAGTTTCAGATTCTTTGACTCTAACCCACTAAACCTGATTATCAGAAATATTAAATAGTACTGGTGGAACAACAATTCGAGAAACAAGTGCCCGTAGTGTTGTTTGTGAGATCAGCACATTTTTCCACTGTAACTGGGAGCACCTGTTGAGAGAAGAGCTGAACAGACTGGAATGAACTGGAAATGAAGAATATTAATCTCAAATAACAAGTCGGGCTGTGAAAAGCCTTACAGACATGCTGGAATACAACTTTATGAATCTGGCAAATATGGAAAAGGATGAGATAGATTTGATGCTGTGACAGTTTTATTGCTTTACCCTTAATGTAAAAAGCTACTACTTGCCAATATTACATTGTATCTGACTCAAGGCTGGGGTCTTATGTACTTTATTTTTTATTCAGCTGCTCTGTTGCAAAAAAACAAAAAAAAAAGAGAGAAAACAAAGGAGCGCGCGATATGGGAGGTGAAGCATAGGGTATAATAAAAATTAAAAAATTGTTATAAAGCTTATATGAGGTGTGTATGTGTGTGTATATATATATATATATATATATACACCTTGAAGTGCTCACAGGCTGAAAATATTGAAAGGTTTACCATCCTGGACAGGTTACCAGTCCATCACAGGGTAGAAACAGAGACAGACACCAGTTCAGTCTGTACTGATACGATAGTCTTGTATGGATATATTTAAGGTGGCTCGCAACAACACCAAGTTCACAGTGTTGTAAAAACACAATATATTGGTGATTTAAAAGCTTGTCTGTTTTTTTTTTTATCTGTCTTTTGGTGGACCACAACATAAAGCTATCCATATGTTGAAAATGCCCCAGATTAATAGAAGGGCATTTATATATAAATAAAAAAGTATCAAAAGTAGCAACACTCAGCAGAAAGCTTCTTACTGTCCATCGGTGTCCAATCAGCCGCTCAGCTCTGGATGCAGCTGCTTAAATCTACCACTAGAGGCACTGTGTCTCTAGTCCCAGTTTGTCAGTCCCATAACTTCTGCTGAGGGGAACAGAATGTCTCAGTTCTCTCAGCTCGGTTTCAGGGTTTGCTGTGTAAGAAAAGGGTAAAAACGACTCCTCTTCCTTTATGGTGTTCAGAGCTGCTGTAGATTCAGAGGGAAAGTTACAGCTTAATGTTCACCCTTAATTGACAACACACACACACACACACACACACACTGTTTCCCACCCTTCTCAAATTTCTGAGAGATCTTCCTCCTTTTTTCTCTCCTCTTCTCTCATTCTCTCATCTTTCTCCTTTTCTTGTTCTTTACATTTGTATGTATCTTTCAATTTCTTTCTGTCTGTCTGTTTGTTTCCAAGTTTCCAAGGCCAGGTCTTTATTCTTTCTTTGCCCCAGAGGAGCTGTCAGTCACTTAGCTGTGCTCTGTGCTGATTGGCTGTGCTGACTGGCTGTGCTGTAGATGTTCTGTATAGGAGATGATGCTGGGGTCAGGGATGCTCATTAAAGGCCAAAGGCCGAGGCAACGATTTGAATATTGCAAGTTTCTCTCTCTCTCTCTCTCTCTCTCTCTCTCTCTCTCTCTCTCTTACTCTTCTTTCCTGCTTCCTTTATTTCATTTTATTTCTTTTTTCCCTTTGCTTATGCTAGACAAGAAAATGAGATTAAGAGGAGGGCTTCATTTTCCCCCTCCCATTCCCTTTAAGATGAAACGAATGCTCCTTGTGCCATTACTTGATCTATCTGAAACCTATTAAAGTGAAATGGGAATCCTAAAGAAGATTTCCATAGAATGAGATTTCCTTCAGCCTCGAAACATACATCAGTCTCCTGATATTGCATTGGTTTGTTTGATGGATGAACAAAGCTGCGTAAATATAAGCCTGGTTAATGGGTTTTTAATGGCACATAGTGCCATACATTAGATCCCTTCATAAGGACCATGCTTTTTTATCTACATGAAGGAATGCTTTTGTCATTTCTTCTTCCTCCGTGCTGCCTGTGTTTTTGGGGCAGAATACTTTACTTTTAAAAACCTGGAGGAAAAACAGTGCACTCATGACAAACAGCCCTCTTAAACTAATCTGATGTGTGCACTATCATGTAGCGCACAAAGGAATGATAGCCGCTGAATCGAAGTGGAGTAAAAGGGGAGAACATTATTCATGAAGCTGTGATTTGTTAACTGCTCTTTATAAAGCAAATATTTCATGTGTTTTGATGTTAACCAGCAGGGCTGCACAAGATAACGTGTTACGATCATTGCAATGACTCTCTGCTGTGATCACATTACATGTGACATCATTACATTTTTGTGCCTAAAAATAGATCCAGAGAGATTTTCCTGAGTCTTCCAAGTGACTTTAACTCTCTGTTACAGAGCCAATAACAAAATGCACACATGGCATACAGCTCAACAGTACTGTTCCCTAAACCAGTAACCTGTAATCATTTCCTTTAAACATCATCATAAACTGTTTTCAGTTTCAGTGTTGTGTGTAAAATATATTATATATAAAATACATTAAGCAGCTATGGATACAGTCACAATGAACCAATTTATTTTGAACATTTAATATATTTGATATGTCTGTATATCAGTATATGACTATATGTCTGTCTGTCTGTCTGTCTGGGGACATTTAGGGCTGCTCTGACTCCATGCTCTTGTAAATCTTTATCGAAGAAACATTTTTGAAGGCCTGTTATATAATATCCTAATATTATAGGAATGTATTCTATTTATTTTTGTCATTTTTATTAATATCGTTAATATGAGGTTAATTTCTGTTCAAATCCTCTTTAAAGGTTCTAATGTTTGTCATCACAGTGTCCGTATTGCAAAATTTCTTATTTAATGGCCGGTTTGTGCTGTCCTACCTAACATTACTGATGTACGTATGGGCTTTCCTTTCTGGATTCAGTTGATTTTTTTATGAAATCTGCAGTTTTTTCTTTGATTATTATAAGGCACATACAAATATGACTGATGTTCATTACAAGTAGAAAATATGAATATAGCATCAGATTTGATGAAAATAGATTGTGAAAGTTGCATTGACCTGTAAAGCATTCCTAAATGATCTGCTACGCTAAGGTTGATGCATGATATTTCATCAATGCATTTTTTACGCTTTTGGTAACCAGTGAATTAAATCTGAAATTCTTTGCTGAAATATTTGAGTCTGCCTCCCATGGACTTTCTGAAATTGGGTCACAGGGAGGGAGAGCGTGGGGCGGGGGGACTCGATATTCAGAGGAGACGATTTTTGGGAGTGAGATCTGAAAAGATCAATCCTCTTTTGGTAAATCACAGCAGTCGTAGAGCAGCTCCAGGTGAGAGGCGGGCGCTTTGATCAGCCACAGCACTCCCGCAGTTTGAGTCGGGGCGAGGACTGCCATTTTGGGAGCTGGAGGGAGGGAAGGCTGGGCGTGTTTTTCAGTCGCATTGCGGGGTGTAGGTGAGAGTTTAGAGAGTGTTTGTTTATAGTGCCTGGAGGAAGCTGGCTGCTAGCTTTTCTTTCTGAGCAGATGCGAGAGCGAGAGGTAGATTTATCTTTTCATGACACTCCTCCAGCAGGCAAAAGTTTAGATGACTCTGCAAAAGTTGACTTTGGCTCTTGTGTCGACAATAAAAATACACAGTATCTGAGATTCAAGTTAAGAAAACAATGAATAAAAAGAAAGGCTGGAGGGCTTTTTCCAGAGTGATAGAGATGAAAGGGAAATAATTTTCTTGATTATTTATGCATGCAAATGACTTGTGACTTTAAACTATATGTGTTTTGGTTTTATTGTTTTTTTTCCTCTGATACATTTTTGAGAGATAGGTGAATGTAACAAGAGGTAGAGAGGTAAAAAAAAAAAAAAGAAAGGGAAGAGACCAGTAGGGAGGGTTTGTGAAGGGACATGCAGAAGAGATTGAGACTGGGGCAAGACAGAATAGGGGACGAGAGGGAGTTCAAGAGTGAGAGCATCCTCAGGAAAACGAGAGGTAGAAGGTTTGAGAATATGATTTAAAAGAAAGAAAGCGAGAGGTGATGGAGGGAGAGGAGGAGAGAAGGAAGGAAAAGAGGACTATGGGGCAAGAAGAGAGAGCAACAGCACAGGAAACAAAAGCTAGAAGATTGGAGAAATGGAATCAAATATAGGAAAGAGGGAAGACATTAAGAATGGGCAAAAGAGAGTGAGACATCTGGATAGTGAGGGGGGCATCAGAGGGAGAGAGTAAAGGGGATGAGAAGGGACACATAAGAGAAAGAGACACCGGAATTGGGGAGCAGAGAGAGAGAGTTAGAGAGAGAGTTGTATCTCTTTAACAGAAGCAGAAGTGCTGCTCTCATCTGGAGCATGATTATTAGTCCAGAAATCAATTAGGCTGTGCCGTCCTGTGGGCTGATTAATCGGAAGTAATTAGCCTGTAGGTGTACCTCTGCTGTCCTGCTCTATCTCTGCATGCCTGTCTGATGCTCATGTAGATGAGTCCCCTCGTGTTAGACTAATATAATTTAATCTGCTACTGAGAGGGTGAGCTGGGAAGCTGAAGAACACATAAGGGCAGCGAAGCTGCTGCTGTGATTTTAGGAAATGGGAGCGCGTTGTTACCGGGTTCATATGAAGGGTGTGGTTATTTGAGCGCGACCCATCAATGAAGAAAGGCAGCTGGAGTTTACTGGAACCATTGGACTTCTTTCAGTTTCCACACTGCAATAACCGAAGCTCCTTAACGTATTAAACGTCCCTCACAGATTGAGACAGACACAGTTGAAGTATTTTTTCTCTACGGCAGGGATGTAAATAGTGAACGATGGGGTGAAAAAAAAGCCCATTATATAATATTAGATTTGAACAGTGACTGAGTTCTTTCAATTTACATACTGTATTAAACTTGTGCATAAATGGCGAGCATCTCCCGTATGTTCTGGTACACAGCCAGTGAGAACATCATCAGGAGTAGCTGAGAGGTAACACACTGCATGCCGTTGTAGTGCTGAAAAAGAGCCCTCTCTGTTAACCATTGTGCTTTGACCAGGGGCTTATTTACTCCCAACACAACCTGTGGCCTTCCTTATCAGATGAGCTGTCAGTCAAAGGCCTATCAGTGTAGAATGGCCTTGACTGTGGTGAGGCTTAATAATGTAGAGCAGACTGCCATTGAACCTATAGCTAATATACAGCATAGATGAATACAATGTAAGAAGCAGATTTCTAGCTGTATTTTTCTACACATATACAATTACCCCAAAGAAATAAGCCCCATTCGCTAAACCTTTTTTGAAGTCTTAGTGAAAAAGCCAGGGCACAGATGAAAGAGACGAGAGAAAGAAGAAAAAGCATGAAGGTATGTGTGTGTGTGTATCTTAATGTGGCTGGTGTCCAGGTGTTGAAAGAGAGGATCACCTGTGGGATGAAGCCAGCATGGTGGCCCACAGCTGGGGAAAGCAGACCAGAAGATAAAGGGGTGGAGGGTCCTTTGAGATTAGACTGTTTTAAGTAGCCATGAGTTGGCCTGGAGAATAGGGAGGGTGTTCTGTTTTTGAGGGGAGAAAGAAGTACAGAGGTGTAAGGGGAGAATATTTCTGCGTAAAGGTAAGCAGAGCTGTGCAAAGCAACCTACATTCAAGAAAAAAATGTTCTGATTTGGAGGAAATTATGGGTAAAGTGAATTTGAAAGCTTTTTCAGCTTGATTAGAAGTTGCATATTAAAATCACCCTCATCCATAGTGGAACATTTTAGTACAGTACGGAATAGTATGGAAAGGGGGACATCTGTTCCTTTTCATTAAGCCTTCAGTCAGGACAGAGTGAGCCCAGTCAGTGGAACTTATAAAATGAAAGTGAAAGTGACCATTCTTGTCATTGTGAGTACACAGCACAAAACACAATAACACCTCTGCATTTAACCCATACACACAAAAACATGCAGCAGGGGGCAGCTATTGAAAGCAACAGGGGAGCAGTGACGGGGACGGTACCTTGCTCAAGGGTACCTCAGGGCAACCTACTGGTCTGGGACATTCTGACCCTGGGGCCAACTCCCTAACCCCTAGGCCACCGCTGCCCCAGGATAGTAAAATTAAATTCCCTGGATAAACCTACTAATGACATACATTTTTTAAATACATTTAGATGCAACTCAAAGTGCAGCTACACACCGTGCAGCAGTTGGCAGCCATATCCAGTGCCCAGGGAGTAGTGTTGGGGATGGTACCTTGCTCCAGGGTACCTCAGTGCAACCTATTGCTCTGGTGATCAAACCCATGACCTTCCTAAACACTAGGCCAACACTGTGTTACACAGTAGGGCAGTGGAGGCCTCGGACTGTAAAGGTTGTGGGTTCGAGCCCTGGACCAGTAAGTTTCCTTGAGGTACTCTTGGGCAAGGTACCGTCCCCAACACTGCTCCCTGGACACATATGACTACCTACTGCTGCACTGTGTGTGGGTCAATCATAGAGAAGCCTTTTGTGTGTTTCAGAGTGTGCTGTGCTATGAATTCACTTTTACTTCACTTTCACTTCCATTATGAAGTTAATCGAGGGAGAAGCTGTACTCATGCTCTTTCAGTTTTCTTTCCCTAATTGAATCGTGGTCTCATAACACAATCACACTCACAAAAAGTCTTGTTGTTCTTTTGCTAAATAAATTGAAGTGTGGAAACTAGTATGTGTGTGTCTGTGTGTGTGTATGTGTTGCAGGCTGGTGTTCTGGCTTTGTCTTATGTCCCCCTGTGGTGTGTATTGTTTAGGCAGGCCTAAGTAGGGATTAGTGATGTGTTGATGGGTTCTGTCAGAGCTCCCTCTGTGTGTGTGTGTATGTGTGTGTGTGTGTGTGTGTGTGTGTTTGTGTGTGTGTGTGTGTCTTTAAAATCCCACTGAATAGGAGAATAAGCTTTGTGTTCAAACTACTTTGAAAATAGTTAGCATTTTACTAAAATGGCCTTTATTTTACTATTTTCTCTGCTGTTAAAATGCAAAGTTTTTCAGCCTCTCTTCATCCCTTAGAAAAAGTCAGGCTGTTTCTGCTGTTGCACCTTTAAGGCTGAAAAAAGTGTAAAGCAGTCGAGGCTGTAACACTCTTTATAACTTTAGTGTGGAAGGGTGGGGCTCATCCGATGCTTGCTGTATAGGTGGATATACAGTGCTGCTTGACTGCTTGTGAATAGATGACTATTATTTTAGCATGAGACGTTAAAAACAATGTCAAATCTTTTTTTAATTACATTTTTATTGTTGCTACAAAAGAAGTTAATGACAAGTTCTACAATGACAAATCCAGTTGGGGCAGCGGTGGACTAGTGCTTAGGGAGTTGGTCCCAGGATCAGAAGATTGTGTGTTCAAATCCCAGACCAGAAGGTTGTCCTGAGGTACCCTTGAGCAAGGTACCACTCCTGTCACTGCTCCCTGGGTGCTTTCAATAGCTGCCACCTGCTGCACGTTTTTGTGTGTTTTGGGTTAAAATCAGAGGTGCAATTTTGTTGTGGTTCACTGTGTGCTGTGCCGTGATTCACAATGACTTTCACTTTCACTTCATCCTTCCAGTACCATGGACCCTTATACCCACTAATCAGTCACAGAGATCTGTGATGAGGACGTTTTGCACACTCTTCCTGACAGACCTCAGGCGGTTAAGTGAAGTTTGAGCGGTGACTGGCATGAGCTGCACACCTAAGGTTTTGATCCGGTATCTCGACTTGATTTAGGTCAGCTCAGCTTGACCAGTCCAAAGCACATGTCCACTCTCACCAGTGCAGTTCTTTGATAGAGCTGCATGAATGTTAAACTGGCTGTCATGTTGAAAGGCTCACTTTCATTTTTCTACATGAGATATACCACAGCGGTATCTGACATTCACTCATATCTTCCCTCCCAGTTGAACATAATCTTTTCCTTCATAAATGCTTATTATTGATTCATCGATTCAACAGTGCCACCTCTGCCATAAGACTGAACCATGAAAGGAAAAGTAAAAAAAAAACCTTAATTGGATTATTGATAGAACTTTTTGATACATTTGAATTCTTTTTTTTATTTAACTTTGTTTATTACTGTCACATTCCATGAAGATTATTGAGCTTTTTTTATATATATTTACAGTCAAATTGCCTGCCATTTTAACATTTTAGCTTTTATTGCTTTTTAAGCATTTAAGATTCATTTTGTTACTAATAAGCTAAATATGATTACAACTGGTTGAAAAAAGTAACCACTAAGTAACTGGAAAGGACTGTAAATATGCCTGTATCAGCTATGAATCTATTAATTGGCTGCAAAAAGTCCAAGTAGGCATTTTTGAGCAGGTCCAGGTCATTTACAGGTCAAGATTAAACAGCGAATCCTTTTGGCAAAATGTGCAAACACACACCTGAATAAGTGCTCCGACTGTAAGAAAGAGTTACAGAACATAAAAATCTAATTGAGAAGGGACGTGAAAGTGAACTGGAGATGAAATGCTGTGCTTAAAGGGCGGCCAAGCCAAACATTCCAGATGTTATCAGTGGAGTTAGATTTAAGTTCATGTTCTGTTCTAAAGCAGCTCCACCGAGAGCCTATCATCTCTCCACCTGCCTGCTGCACTCGCACGAAAAACCACAAGAGAGGAAGCTTAGCCAAGTTTTTGTCACCGTGTATGCTTTCTTATCTTTCCATCTTTGCCAGACACTATCAAAAAAGAGAGAGAGAAAGAGGTAAGGGAGAGGAAAAACACTAAACTGTTTGTGAAAAACAAGAATCTACACCTGCATGCAAAACAACAACAAAAGAAAAAACTAACAGGAACCCCAAGAAGGCAGATGTTTAAAAGATGCTGAGAGGCTTCAGAGAAGGAGTGAGATGACAGATGGATTTTTAATCCAAAGGCATTCATCTATCCATCCATCAGGGGGAAAAAAAATAATGGAGGGGGGATACTGTATAA
>CM029377.1:6728736-6818736 GCA_017165825.1 Hepsetus odoe
ACACAATCCTGCTTCTCTAACTTTGTCTCAAAAAGGTCCAACCTGAGCTGTCCCTCTAATAAACTCATTTCTAATCCTGTCCGTCCTCGTCACACCCAACAAAAGTCTCAGCATCTTTAGCTCAGACACTCTGTCTCCAACGTTTGTAGCATAGCTGATCCCACTACCGTCCTTTAAACCTTTCCTTTCATTCCTGCTGGCACCCATCTGTCACAGATCAATCACAAGTTTCAAAATAAATGTAAAAGCAAGAAAAGTATAGTCATGAAATTAGGCAAAAAACAACACAGAGGACAAAGGGAACAGACCATTAAACAGTGCAAAATCATTTTAAATAAAAGTGAAATTTAAAAGATGTTTTTCTAAAAGATATGTCTCTGAGAAGTGGTCTTGACTGACACCTTCTCTATTTTCAGGTCTAAAACCATGTGCTGGAACAAAGTCAGGTATACGGTGAGGTATATCTCATTTAGGCAAGTTGTTTGAGTAATGGATATAAATGTAGTGCACTGAATATTTTCCATCACTGCTTCTGTTCCTGATTGAAAAACAAGCTTGTTTTATTCCCTCCTTTTGCTGCAAAATACTTTATCTTAAATTGCATAATATTTTTCAATTTCACAATGAGGTCCAGAGTCATCAGAGTTTGGATTCAGGTAATTATAGTCTGACAGGTTCCTTCTCCAGACAGATTCTGTTAGCTGTCAGTAAACATTTGCTTAAAGTGTAATCTTCATTTGAGCTCCTTTTTTGCTTAATTCCATCTGTTTCTCTCTCTCTCTCTCTCTCTCTCTCTCTCTTTCTTTCGTTACTGTTCTCTTCTGTTCAACACAGCCTCTAACTCCACAGTTTGTATTCCCGGAGTACACAGGCGTTCATTTTCATTTTAATAGCCGCGAGAGGAAAGCACGGCAGATATGATCTTTTCATTTATTAGAACTCTGAAGTCAAAGATTAGTCCTGTCTTTTTATAATGAAAACTTTCGCTAGTCATCAGGGATTCTCAATTTATTGGAATTAACACACAAAGACAGTTTGCAAAGGAGAAAAGAGGAGGGGGTGGCATCAGTCATTAATTTCAATGCACTCGCTGCTAGAAACAAAGAAAAGCATAAAAAAAAACAACACTGTATCTAAATGGAAAAAGTAGGAAGTGAAATGATTGAAAATTGTTTTAATAGCATTCTCTTTTTCCCCTGTGAAACTTTTCAAAAGGTCAAACAAAGGTTAGTCAGTATTTCAGGCGTTTTAAAAGGTTGCTTCAGTTTACTATTTGGCTGAAATAAGGTAAATGTCACTATTCAAATGCGCAGAAGATACAAGCCTCCTTTATTATATGTAAGTGTAAATGGTCAATATTTGATCCTTCCATGGTGTTTGGCTTGTAAAGTGTCTCACAGACTGGATCATTTAAACACTGAGATTGAGTCTCCCTGCGCATTCCTTAATCCTCTTCTCCTGCTGTTGCTGTTTGTCCACAGAAATGGCCAATATGGCAGAACAGAGTGTTCTCACCTGTTAAAATATCATCTGCTGACTTCCTCTCTTTTGGTGAAACCTGATTGTGGCCTCCAATTTCAGGTCAAATGTCAAAACCTGTAATAACATCATTAACATAATTAAATGTGATTAAAGTCCTTAATCTGTGAGATATTGTCCAGAGTTTCACGCACGAGGCATGTTTTATCCCCCCGCCCTCCTCCTTTCCCTTTTTGCTCTTAATGACGTTTAAACAGGTGTCATTTGCTCAGTACCTTTAATTTCATGCTCTGTTTAGATAAATGTCATTCTCGGGACTTCCTTGTCGAAACAAATTAAAGCAAATCCTTTCATGTCTAACAACATCCAAGCAATTGCCCCCCGATTTATTATGTCCATATGTATCTGCCTTCTCAGAATAGCCTTGGTGGTCTGTGTGATCAGTCTAGCGCGGGAAGCAAAACACTAATGATACCATGGAAATGGTTAATGTACGCAAATGTGGGAGTGAAGTTCTCTGATGGTTCCCATTGAGTCAGAAGGAGAAAATAGCTTTAAATGAAAGGGTGACTTCCACTGCAGTCTAAACACTTTTAGATAAGTAAGAAAGGTAAGTAAGAGCATAAAGTAAAGATGTTTATCGGTATAAAAGAGAGGGCCCAACTATGGAAAAAAAATCAACAGGGTCTCTAAGCAATAATCTCATGTTCCCAGAATTTGGAGCAAGTGAACGGTTTATTGAAGTGAAAGTTGTCATTGTGAAGCACAGCACACAGTGAGACACAGCAAAATCTTTCAGCCATACACACATTGTGCAGCAAGGCGCAGCTATTCTGAGTGCCCGGAGAGCAGTGATGGGGACGGTACCCTGCTCAAGGGTACTTCAGGGGCAACCTACTGGTCTGGGATTCAAACTAACGACCTGGGGCCAAATCCCTAACCACTAGGCCACCGCGGATATCATGAAAAACTGATTTTGAGGTTCTACTTCTATGCTTATGGTTCCATCCACTCTCCAGTCCATACAGTCCGTGTGTGGAGACCAATCTGCCAAACAACATATTTTACATAGTTTCATTCAATGTCATTGATGTTGCATATTTATACATCATCCTATACATTCTTCAGCACTGGATTCCTCTGCGTTGTCCTGTCGCTTCCCCTGTAAACCAGACATCCATGAACTGTTGTCTCCAGCTTGCTGATATAGTTTTGTTAACCATGTTCTATGCAATTTGGGATCATTCTTAAATTGGTATTTCTAACAGTCAAAATTTATACCAACTAAACTACCATAATTCCACAACCTCATCTGCACTTTAAAGGGTTTGATCAACCTATTCAGTTCAGAAAAAAAACCTATCTGTGTTTTTTCCACCAGTAAACACAGACATCCTTAATCCATCCATCCATCCATTTTCTGCCGCTTGTCCCAAACGGGGTCGCGGGGGAGTGCTGGTGTCCAACCCAGCGCACACAGGGCCAGGACGGGGGACGCACCCTGGACAGGTCGCCAGCCCATCGCAGGACATCCTTAATTGTACCTTCAAATGAGCATTAATACAAATGAAATACAAAAAGAAATTTCCTTGAATTCTCAGGCAGGACTAATCCCCTTTGAACAAAAACTTATGAGGACATTATTTGTGTAAAGGAGACATCCATAACCAGCTCGGAATGTGAAAAAATCACCAGCTTTTGCACTTTTTGCCTGAGGTGGCAACAAGGAGTGTGAAATTGTGTTTCCTATAGGTGTGTGTGTGTGTGTGTGTGTGTGTGTGTGTGTGTGTGTGTGTGTGTGTGTGTGTGTGTGTGTGTGTGTGTGTGTGTGTGTGTGTATGAGAAACAGGCAGAATCAGATTAAGAATCTCACTGTTGATATGTCTATTGATCGGGCTTGGGTGTGGTTGTCTGCCTGCCACTGTGTGTGTGTGTGTGTGTGTGTGTGTGTGTCGTCTGTCCAGTTTTGAGCAGATACAATAAGAGCTGAGGCAGTGTGTGGCCAGGGCTTGAGGGAGCCTGCAGCCTTGATTACTCCAGCACAGAGGCTGTGGTGGCAGGGGGGAGATAAGGCTAAGCCCCTATCTCTCCACCTCTCCTTCTCCTTCTCCAGTTTACTGGGGCATATTGCACATTTTTTTGTGCCAGGCTTTGAAGTCCCATCATAAAATGTGACAGTTTCCATCTAACCTTTCCCCAAGGTGAAGACTGTCTTATACCCTGCCCACAGTCAAATCGCTTTAATAACCTTTTCCAGGTTTCAGCTTCACTCAGAGAGGGGAATTATTGGGGGGAAAGTGTTAGACGCTTCTGACTTCTTTGCCCTTTCCACACATGCTTTTGATGTGTTTAGTGAACTGACTCTGAAGGCGGCTGGGGGAAAAAGTCTAGTTTTGTGAGTGCATCTAAAACTTCCTCATTCAGTGTTCAGCATTTCGGTTATTTTACTTTCCACCATCCATATTCTTGCTAGAGGACATTTTCACCGTCATGAAGAAACTCTGTAATAGCTAAAAAAGTAGTATATATACTCTTCAAAAACTTTCACTCTTACATTGTGTAAAATGGACTTTGTGGCAGTGGTGGACTAGTGTTTAGGGACTTGGTCCTAAGATGAGAAGGTCGTGGGTTTGAATTTCAGACCAGTAGGTTGCCCTGAGGTAACCTTGAGCAAGGTACTGTCCTCATCACTGCTCACCAGGCACTTGAAATAGCGTCCCCCTGCTGCACGGGTGGTCAGCAGAGGTTTCACTGTGTGCTGTGCTGTGTTTCACAATGACATTCACTTACAGGGGGGGTTGAGCATTACTTAACATCCTATGAATGTAACAGCAAGCATGAAAAAAATTAGATTATTAGATTATTGAATCAAAGGTTTTAATGCATTTATGTTAAAGAAATGCATACAGTGTATTGCAAAGTAGCACCCAGAATTTGTTTTTGTCCCCCAAATCTGCATGTGTATTTTTTCGGATTATTTGTATGCTAAATAAAATGGCATATCTGTTGAAATTCAGTAAAGAGATTTATTGTATTGCTCTGAAATGAGCCATTTCACAAAGAACATTCTGTGATTAGTGTGGCCAGTCATGAGCTGAGCAGTTATTTAATTGCAGCAGTATTTTAAGCCAGTTTTGGTTTATTTGGTTTAAATGGCAGCATGCTGGGTTCTGTGGTGGGAGCGCTGGCTGTGGTTTGGCTGCCAGGTCTTGCACCACTCCCAGGTTCAAGGATCAGCGGGGTTCTGCTCTGTCTCACTGTCTGCTTGGCTCTAAATGACACTAATGAGTCCAGGAAGTGCTGTTTCTGCAGTAATCTCAGCTTTAATCTGGAAGGCCTCCTAAGGCCTGTGTGTGTTTCAGAGCTTCTCTTACAAAGCAGTTGGTCAGTGATTTCTGTCACTTCTGCTCTAGTGTTGTGTGTAAGTGTGAGTAAACCGAGACTGTGTGCTGTAGTTAGGAAGAGAAGCCACCCGTGGCTGTTTAGAAAGATCCGCAGGAGGTGTGTGTGCGCGTGTGTGTGCATGTGTGTGTGCACATCACAGAGGGAGATGCCACCCTTATGCGCTGCCTCACTGCATCTCAGCAGGCTGTTCGGTAGAAAATGTACCTGCATGCATGCATTCACACTCACACACTCACACACACACACACACACACACACACACACACACACACACACACACACACACACACACACACAAATGCACATGGTAGAACAAGGCCATGGGGCTTGTTAACAGGCCTGAGGTCAGGTGCAGTGTGACCCTTCAGTGTTAAGGTGAGCCACTTGAAGTCAAGTGTCTTTGCTGTTTAATGACTTAATATCCCTCATCAGTATTTTTGGAATAAAATTTCATGTTTTACAGGAGCTCTGCATGAATAATGCATTTTTTTTGGTCTTTGCCAGCACTCAAAGCTTTGACAGTGAGTATATTTAGAACAGGATGTTAGTTTTGATAGGTTGTTTAATATTTGAAAAGTATTTACTATGGATTTCACACCACACCTACCACTTCAGCGAATAAGAAGTGCTCACTTTATTTAACAGTTGCTGAATATCCCCTAGTAGTTACTCACAGATCTGTAGTAGCTGCTGGTTAATCTATATTATTTGCTGGGTTCACTACTACTGAAAAATCAGTAGTAGTTACTCAGTAAATCCTGAATAATCAACATGAATTACTGAATAATCTATAATAGTCCTTGAATAACATATAGTAGCTATTATATATGTTATATAAACCTTTTATGAATTAGTGAATTACTGTGAATTGAAAATCATAAAAGAATCTGAGAAGTGAGAAGTGGGGGTTTGTAGCCGGTGGTAAATAAATGCAATTGCAGTAAAATTTATTAAAATTAGGAATGGGGCAGCGGTGGCCTAGTGGTTAGGGCGTTGGCCTCGTGATCGGAGAATCGGGGTTCGAACCCCTTCCCAATGGGTTGCTCTGAGGTCCCCGTCCCGCTCCTCCCTGCGATGGGCTGGCGACCTGTCCAGGGTGCGTCCCCCGTCCTCGCCCTGTGTGCTGGGTTGGACACCAGCTCCCCTCCGCGACCCCGTTTGGGACAAGCGGCAGAAAATGGATGGATGGATAAAATTAGGACTATTGCAAGAAATGAAGGCACTTCTGTGAGTTTAAGTTTCCACTGCGAGCTGATTGTTCACGACTGAACTTTCAGCAGGTGTGTAATGGTTGGGATCAAGGCTGGTGCTCTTCCTCGCACCTTTCTCTTTTTATCTCTCTATTCTTCCATCTCTCATGCCAATACCTCATCCTCCAGAAGACATTAAATCAACAAGAGTCAGAGAGCTTTCCTCAAAGCCCTTTAAATGCCCCTGGACTACTCATCCCTTACTGAGCTTTCACAGGCCACTGAGCTGTCTCATCCAACCATGTCATCTCCCTCTCTCCCTCTTTCTCTCTCTCTCTCTCTCTCTCTCTCTCTCTCTCTCCATCTCCCTCTTTCTCTCTCATATATATATATATATATGTCTCAGTGCTCTAAAAGGGCCACACTCCTTGAAAGCTGTCACTCAGTCTTCCTCTGGCCAGGTCCAGGCTTTATCTGTCCAGTGCGTTTAGATTATCTCCATCCATATAAACCCCGTTTGGCTTTATTTCATTTCACACTGTTCTGGTTTCTCTCTTCCACCTGGCCAATGTAAAAAAGAAAGAAGAAAAACAGCAGTTTGTAAGGTGTGAAGGGAAAAAAAAAAGGGGACAAAAAAGAGTAGCACGGGTTGAAAAAGGGAGGCTATCGCCCTTGGTTCAGAGACCCTGCTATTATTGAACTGCCACAGCTATCAGAGGAGTGGAGGTCAATTTTTTTTCTTTTCTCATCCTTTGAAAGGAAAGTAATTTTCTGTCAGTTTTGTGAAGACGAGGCAGCCATGTTATGCTGTGCCCCCCCCTCATTCTCACTCTCTTGATCTCTCAGAAAAGAAACTGTAGAAAATGAGGGGGAGAGACTCACCACTATTTTACAGTCTTATTGCGATGCCATTGATTTTTCTGCTCTAATAGCCAGCCCCCCCACCCCCACCCCCAGCGCCTCACCAGTTCTGATTATTGTGCGGATGATTATTAATCAGTGTTCATTGGAGTCACAGTGCACCAGAGCATTTTAACACTTCATTTATTCCCCTGATACCATCACCTGGAGCGGACCAATCGTCTTCTCTCGCCTCCGCTCTGCAGCCAATCAATGGGTCCGCTTTTGCGAAAGAGCTCCAATTATGACAAATGATCAAGAGCGAGGGTATTTGTTAAGGCTGCAGAGTCGCCTTGTCCTTGTGTTGATGTGACGTCAATCTGACTTGCGACCTGTGATTTATTTTGTTTCCAGTTCACTGAAATTGCATCAGTGCTTAAAGCTGGTGCTCGGTGTGTGGTCGTGGTGTGTCTGTAATTATTTGTGTGTGTGTTTCTTTTCTTTTCTTTGTTTTTTTTTGTTTGTTTTGTTTTATGTTACTCAATATGCATCATTTTTTGACCACACAGTGTTTATCTATCTATCTATCTATCTATCTAGAAAGAAAGAATTGATGGATTAATAAAGCATAACCAAGTAAAATTTTATAAATAAAAGTTAACATACAGAGAAAAATCTGTAAAATATGTGATCTATAACATCAATATCTATCTATCTATCTATCTGTCTGTCTGTCTGTCTGTCTGTCTGTCTGTCTGTCTGTCTGTCTGTCTGTCTGTCTGTCTGTCCGTCCGTCCGTCCGTCTGTCATGAATTGGTGGATTAATAAAGATAATTAATAAACATGCTCTTTGCTGGTATTATTTTTTACTGGTAGTGGTGTTTATATGTATTTATATACGTATAGGTCATTAGATGTGATGTGTAGATGCAGTATTTCCTTCTGTCATGTTTCTTGCTGTTTGGTCAATAAGAAAGTTCACTCATATAATGCAAAAACCTAGGTTGTCTGTGACAGTAAGAAAAAGGGACAGTAATCCCAAACTACTTTCCCTGTTAGTACAGAATTAGACACTCACACTTCTCCTTGGATGCATGCACATGAAAGTGTGATGTTTATAAAGGACTGCCAGGCAGTTCTACACGGCCTCTGTTTTAGTGCTTACTGGAGTAATGACCTCTTTTACTTTCTCAATAGTCATAAAAATCACATCCATCCTCTGCATTATAAATGTGGCAAATTCTTCCCCTTAGCTTTCAGAAACAAAGAGGTTTGCCTTTATTGGCCTAAGAGCCATTTAGTTCTGAAATCACAATCAAATATTATCCTGAAGCAGGTTCAGTTGCCATGATGGTGTAGCTCAGTCAAATGTGATCCACCACTGACAGACAGAAAATCCAGTGTTACACTGAGATTCAAATGAGCTGGTTAACCAATAAATTATGCTTCAGGCCCTGTTATTATAAATCATAAATGATGATCACTTAAAGAAAATAAAAGCTAAAAAACTCAAAGCTTACAACAAAAGACACAACTAAAGACCAAATAGAACCTTGTAGAAGAAAGTATGCGGCTCAGAGCGAAAGAAAAAAAAGAGATGCGGTTTGTTTTGAGCTTTTAGATACCACATCTGTCTTTCGGAGCCACTATTAATGAATGTCTTTTATCCAAACCAATAAGCTTTCATGAAAGATACGCTTTAAGTCCCACTGTTCATTGATTAGTATTATTATTTTTTTTTTTTTTTATCAAGTCACAACGTTTAATTTCAGTAGGGATTATAAGTTTCTATCCTTGTGTGTGTCTAAACGATTTAACCTTTGAGCCGCCAGGTTCTGCTTGTGTTTGTTTATATGTTTATGTGCTTTGACATTCTGAGCTGAATGAAAAGCTTCCCAGCACATCGAAGTTCATGTATGTATTTGTTGCTAAGCCTATTTTTAAAGCCAAATATGAATTTTAAGGAAAGAAATTGGGGTGTGGTTAATTAAACTGGATATTTTGCTTAAGTAACTAGAGTTTGAGCAACTTGTGGTGGTTGGGCTTTAATGATAGATAGATAGATAGATAGATAGATAGATAGACATACATACATCCTCTCCTCTTTTCAGCTTTTCAGAGAGAGTTTGTGTGACTCCTTAGTTAAAGAGTATGAGCGCTTTAATCTTTATTCTCCATGCTGAGTCTTCCTCTGAGAGAGAAGGATAAGCTCCTTCTCTGTGTTACGGAGACAAAGAACAGTGTAAATGAACAATGGGTGAACTGGGAGAGCCTGTGTGTTTTTATATTAAAGGAGTGTTTTGACAGCGTGTTTTGGCTCACGTATGAAACGCTCAGACATGATGTCTCACCTCCACTGTTGCAGATTGCATTCGAGCATTTTAGCTGCTATTGTTCCTTTCCATACTCTTTACTGACAGTTTGACCGCAGGAGCGTTTGCAGTTTTATAATCCTGTCTTTTCTTATTTTCTTGGTCTGAATTGCAGGAGCTGAACTGAAACAATTTCTTTAAACCATAATTGGGATGGTTTGTGGGTATAGCACTTTAGGTGGAATGTGTGTTATTGTGTGGGTGTTTGCATGTGCTTTGGTTTTATAGAGATGGATGAATGGGTATACAGAGGGGTAGATGGACAGACAGATAAATAAATAGACAGATAGATATGGAAACCTTGGGTCCTGGCATTCATGTGGATGTTACTTTGACATGCACTGCCTGCCGAAATATAGTTGTAGACCAAGTATACTTCTTTGTGACAAAGTAAGTCAGTAGTTAGTTAGTTAGATAGGGATGTCAGTAAAAGTTTGGATAATGGACCTTGTCACACTGTTGGGTGTTAAGTTACCCTCCAGGTTCCCAAGATGGGATTGAACATCTGAGGAATGCGCTGGAAAAACTTCAAACCCACGACTTTCCGATCGTGGGGCCTAGTCCCTGACCGATTGGCCACCCCTGCACCAAAATTAGACAGGATGTTTTATTGTTATGTCTCATCAGTGTCTATGCCTTGAGTGTGCTGATTCACATTGTGCATATATATTTAAAAAAAAGCATTCTCATTGGTGTCCTAACATGGTTCCTGCCTGTGCAGTAGTTGGGTCTCAACAACGGCGAGTTAATGAGGATTAAGTGAAGGGGGAAAAAAGAAAGCAGGTAGAGTTTTAATTCCCTGTAGTAGAGGGCCGTCCCACTCACCTTTCTTACTGAGTCTTTGTACCTCCATGCAGGAGATTTTGCAAACCCAAAGTGGCCCACTGTGCACAGATCCCCCCACTGCACTCTAATCAAACGTGTTTTCACCTTAAAAAAAAAGACTTTTCCACTTTATCCATTGAAATGGAATCAGGCAGGCTAGTGAGAGTTTAAATTTACCTCAACCCACCTAATCTTCTCAAATCCACTCTCCTTTTCCATTAGCACACAGCTGTCCAGGTTTGTTATTGTTGCTGGGTTGTTCTTTCTTCTAAGGACACTTTGACTGCAAACTTTTCTTTGAATCGTCTTGATGTAAGAACTCACATGTTAGCACATTAAGACGATTGTTGATTTGCTTGCTTCTGGCCTGGTATGATTGACCATATGAGCTTAAGGCCAATCATTACAGCAAATGGGAGACATGAGAAGTTTTGCAAGACACAAGGAGAAATATGTTATCTGCAGGACTGTGTACAACCCTCTTACTTCCCATCCTTGCTCTAATATTTTCCACATTGTTGATTTTTTCTGTTTTTAGTCATATATTTTTCACTACAAAACTTTGTTACCTCCAACCCAAGCAGATGAAAGAGATTATTGGTATTTTTTCTTTTTCTTTTTTGGGCATGGATGTGATATTTACGGGGATCATTCCTCACACTGTGCCTTAAGGCAATGCAACACAATAAAATACAGCTTTATAAACCGATTTCTGCACAACAGCCCTGGGCAGGATTCTGCACTCAGAGAGAGCCAAGTCTTTAGGGTAACGAGATGAGGTGCACCCCTCCATTCAGTGCTGGCTGACATTAGGTGGAAAGCAATAAGCTGTGGGAGATAAGAGAAGTAATGCAGAAGCTGTAGAGAGTCTTAATAATCATCATGTCTGCTGTGGTTTTCTGCCTTCTGCTTCTGATAGCACTATGACCATCACTGTGTGTCTTCACTTTGCTTTGACTAAATGTGTGTTCTCTAAGTTTCTCTGAAGGCATAAGGATAAGAATAAGGTTATCTCACTTCATTGTGGATGTTTTAGGCTTAGTTTATGTCACCTCATTCAGGCGTTTAGGCCTGATTGCTAAGCTAAGGTAATCCTCTTGCCGCACTCCATTTACCTGGTTGTGCGTTCCATTTCAAGAAGTCAGAAACGTTTAAATTTAAACTTTTACATTTTCACTTCCAATTATTATTATTTTTTTCATCGGTTATGAAAAAATAAAAAAAAAAAATACAAAAAAAGCAGAAGTGCTAAAATGCTGTGCTTACCGCAGCTTGCACAGAACATCCATCTTGGAATTTAGGAGGTGAGGATTGTTGAGGTTCCTCTGATTCAAGAGGCATTCCAGTTAATAATTCTGGAATTCTGGAAAGTTACGGAATTTCCTTCTTCCCAAGTCAGCTGAAACACCATTACAATGGCATTACAATGTGTTAAATAGTGCTACAAGAACAGTTATTATTAGTGCACGCATAATGTTAGTTTAACAGACGTGTAAACAGAGAATGAATGCATGATGTGAGAATAGTGAACCAGGGAGTGTGGCAGATTAACAAAGTGGAAGTAAGACCGGCTGTAAAGAGAATGAAGTTGGCTGTTGGTGCATATTACATACCAGTGGAAACATGGAGGTGTTAAGAAGATATGGCACTGAAGTTTCTAAGCTAATTTACATGAATGAAGGTGATGTGCAAAACTGTAGGAACTATAGAGGGATAAAGTTAATCAGTCTTAGTTTGAAGTTAAGGAAAGAGTAGTGGAAGCTGGCTTAAGAAGAGAGGCGAGAATTAGTGAGCAGCAGTATGGTTTATGCTGAACAGAGGGCAGTGTGACAATGGTGAGATCTGCAGAAGGAGTGATTAATGCATTTTATTTAGAGGTTGGATTACATCAAGGATCAGTGCTGAGCCTTTTCTTGTTTTCAATGGTGATGACCAGGTTTACAGACAAATCCCCAAAAGTATTTAGACACACATTTCAATATGCTTCATTGCTGCTAGATTGGGCATTCTTTACAGAAAAGTTGTATAAATTCTAATTAGGTTAATAAACAGCAGATGCAACTTTTATCACTATATCATTTTATATATACATATAATATATATATATATATATATATATATATATATATTTATATATATATATATATATATATATATATATATATATATATATAGTGATAAAAGCTATTAAGCTGAATTTTATTAAGCTGAAAGCTACTTGTTACTATTACTACTTGTATTGCAAAATAGTTTCACAGAGTTTGCTGAATAATTGAAAGTAGATACGGAACAATAATCTGCTACATGTTCAGTGTTAATTATTCATCATTTATACACTGCTAAAATATTTATTGGAATCATTCTCACATCCTTTATGACAGCCTTTGGCACAGTATTTTTATATCTGAGCATCCATAGTGTGTTTGCATGGAAGTGAGGTCAGTTCAGTGTGTCAGTAGTAGCATGAAAACAAACATGCTCACAAGGAGGGCGAACGTGGTAGGGGTTTCAGAGTAGCTGACCAGGGGAGGGCTGGAGCAGGAGAGAGGGCATGTGCATGCGCACACACACACACACACACACACACCAGACAAGCATTAGTAAGGCAATGACAGATAGGCCTTGCCCTCCCAGAGCTGCTATTCTCTTGGCAGTGCATGGTGGATTTGTGAATTATAGGGTTGAAATTAACTTGAGCCACAGCTGTCACAACATCAGTATATCCCTATGTCCTGATCTAAGACGAGCACACACACACACACACACACACACACACACACTGTTCCCTCCCACACCACCTGTTAACTCTCTGGTTAGACACTCACTCCACCTACTGCTATAGAACATAGAGCATCTCATGGGACTTTGTGTGTATGTATGTGTGTGTGTGTGTGTGTGTGCGCGCACACTGACTTGCATGCTCTTCCATTGTGCAAAGTAGAAAATCCAAGGAGATTTCCGCAGCTCCTGATATATGCTTTGATGCGCTGCACTTGTCATGCATTCGTCTGTCTGCTGGAGCTTTATGAGACAGATGCCCACGCTGCCCCAACATCTGCCCTGCATCCTCTGCATTTCTCTTTCTCACACACTCTCTCACACACACACACTCTCTCTCACACACACACACACACACACACACACACACACACACACACACACACGACTTTTTAGAAGCTTTTGCAGAGGAGACATATTGTTGGTGCTTCTTGTTGTTAGAATCTTTTTTGTGCAGTGCTTGAACTTTAGTTGAAAAGGTACATCTGCAGAAGTGCTTTATACTTTAAAGAAAAAAAATACTGCACATATTGCAGCAAGTAAAGTGGTCAAGTGTCCTGAAAACAATATTGTACTTGTAGCCAAAAAAAACTACTCACATAATGTCTGCACAAGCTGAATCACAGCTGCAAATTTAACACTAAATAATAAAAACGCCCTTAAAAGAAACCACAATCTGGATCATGTAGCCCTAAATGAAGACTGCTATTGCGTCATCTCTGTGGCCCATGAGATCACACCTTTGTTTATGCATTCTTGGACATAGTTTGTTCTTCTTTGTTCATTTATTGTCTTGGTTTGTCAGTGATGTTTTCCTCTAGTTGCGAAAAATTGCAAGGCTGTATTTTCAGTCTTTCATGTAATTCTGATAGGAGCATTCTAATGTTTTTGTGGTGCATAGGGTTACAATCTCCATCTATATGCAGCTTTAGGTCATCCTTCTCCCTCCCTCTCTTTTAACCTGAATGAAAACCCAAGAAAAGATGTTTGTTCCATCCCAAAAAATGCACGTATAGTCAAAGCAACTTAGTAATTGCAAAAAAAAAAGTTCACTCATCATCAGAGATGGAAAAAGATCTCCTAAAGTTGATAATGTCCACAGAAAACATCCCATAAACTTTGAATTCTGGCAAAGCTGTGATGGGAACAAAGCGAAGGAAACTGCAGATGGTGTAATGGTTTGATTATTTAATTAACAGAAGCATATTCAAAAGTTAAAACAGTGGAAAGATTGTTATCTAAAGCCATAAAGCCCAGATGGTAGAGGCTTTAGAAACGCAGCGTGGTCATCATCTGCCTTTAGAAACTCTCTGACTCAGGGCTTTTCTGAAGGACCACAGGTGTTCAGGCCCAGAACAATCTTCTTTTCAGGTGTAGAGGGCCTCCCCCTCCTAAAATATGCTTGTCTCCCTTACTAGAGCCAGCCCAAGCCTGAGCTACTAGCCCGAATCAGAAAGGCTTACACATGGATAGTGCTGCCTTCCATTAAAACAAGCAGAACATGATTATACCATCACATCTTAGTGCAGATAAAGCTCTGCCTTGTTCTTGATTTGACGTGAATTTATGTGATCAGCACTCTCCATTTTTAAGGCATTTCCCAGCAATCTTTAAACCCGGCAACCCTCCTGATTCTCCAGGCAGTGTTTAAATTTTTAGTACCTTCATTTGAAGTTCTCCTGGAATCACTGCTATTTCTCTTCTTTATGACACATTTTATATTTTACCCTCCTTTCTTCGCATTCATAAACAAAACAATATGTACTTTCAGCATCAGAGTCAATACACCGGACTGGTTTCCCTGGGTCCCTGGTTTGCCTAGTTGTTTGTTGATAATTTTAACTACTTTGATTCTTTCCTTGCAACACTTTCATCTTTAATATAAAATTGTGTCTGCTGCCATGTCTTGGTTTGATGCACAAAGATTTTGCTAGCAAGCAGGAATAAAAGTCTTTAAAACAAAAGTGACACTGGGGCATCCCACATCCCACCTCCCTCCACTTGTGTTTGGAAACCTTTCCCCATTTCTGAGGTCTGAAATTGTGATCTTTCATAGGGAAAGGCATCTGCTTTGCAGCATCTGTCATATATGGAGATTACCATAAACTAAACAAAGACTTCTTCCTCCTTAATGCTCTCCTTTTGTTCCTCCTCCAGCCTCCCCCAGCCTCCCCTGCTATAGTGGCATAGGAGCCCACTGAAGCCACCCTGAGCAGGGTCGCTCTGACTCTGTAATTGGGATAATAATGATTGGGTGGTTAGTGCCAGCTGGGTGACTAAGAAGGTCAGAAAGCAGCATGAGGCCTGTCTTATCTGTGTCTTTGAGCTGGATTCAATATGACAGAAAACAATGCAGTGTGCATGGCCATGGACACACCACGGTGCACTCATGTAAACATACAAAGTAAAAACGTTTATTTTCTTTTTTTCCTAAAATTTCTGTTTTGTTTAGCTCTACTCTGCTTCAATTTTTTATGCTTTACATTCCTATTTTTTGTATGCTTTTCACATGATTTTATTTAACATATTTAAGAACTTTCATTCTCTTACTTATTCCTTTACTATTCGATTACTTTCAGAGTACTAGAAGCATTAAAAAAATGTTCCGGCCTTGCTTTATATATACCCTTTTATTTGGTATTTAGGTATATTTTTAACAGCTTCATTTCAGCACTTGCACGCATGCAGCTCAGAGTGCTGCATCTTAATGAATATGTGTAGTTGCACTTGCTCCGGTGTGAGCAATTAAACTCTATTGAATCGCACAATTATCCCTGACTAAAACGCTGACAATACATATTGCGGCACATCTGCTGAGGCCACTGGGAAATAGCAGACAGTGTCAGGTTAAGTATGAGTCTGCGTCCCCCTCCCTCTCCTCCCATCGCCTCCAGGCCACGTCCCATGTGGCCTCACTGACTTGGTAACCATAGTAGCAGGACGCCCATAGCAACCCATGCTAGCATACATATGAAGCATTCATTACTGCTGCACGCTTCTTTTTAACTGTTGTCATGGAGAGATTTACTTTTGCCTGCCTTTTTTTTCTTCAGGATTGAATGGGCATTTAATTTGGGTTATGAATGCACGGTCTGTGTGTTAGGAGGTGAAAAAGCTGCAGAGAACAATATACTTCCCCAGCCTCCCCTGCATGGTGGCCACTTGGGTCGCCAAATGAAGTTCCTCTGTGTCCTCCTCTCCTCATGACTTTGAAAGTGGCGACGCCGGTGTGAAAGTCGTTCTTTTTAACGATGGTCGTTAATCCCGTATGGAGTGCGCGATCATACCTCACTTTCAGGTCTAAATTAAGAAGAGAGGCCTCTCCCCCAACCCCCGCCTTTTCTCCACCGGCCCCCTTTTTTTTATAATGCAATCTAATTTAATTAAAAGGGAAGTTGGCACTCTCACACCGGCGTATTACTTATTCATAGAGTGACTTTGTTTCCTGTGAGGCTGGGCCTGAACCGTAAAGCACACAGAAGGACAAAGACCTCTGTGCTCTCAGAGTTTAATAAGAAGGAGCCAGGTCACTGATCTGAACATGGCACAAACACAAGGACAGAGGCAGGAGTCAGAACCAGCAGCGAAACAAAAGCAGAAGTGGGCTTTAATTTTCATCTCGGGAAGGTCAGATTGTATAACACCAAATCTGTCTAATGAAGAATGTCTGATAGTCTGATGGAACCTTATTAGTAACACTTTACTGAGGGATAACGTTTATGTCATCTATCAAATTTTATCATGATAACTGTCATAAACCTTCCTTAACACTTATGAGTGTTTATTTCTACTCGTCATAAAGGCTACGTTCATCACTTTCACCCCAATGAATGCTTGCTGGATCAGCCAACCCTACAGTAAAGTGTCAGCTGTATCATCTTTCTTTCATGGAAAAACTGACTCCAGTCATTTTTCTACATATTTTATTATTGTTTTTTACATTATTTTAAAATGTCTGGATAGCTTATGTGACCACATCTGGATAAATTATGACCAGATCAGTGGAAATGTTTAAACGAAAGTGCTGCATTAACTTTAACTAACCTTTTTTCCCCCCATGCCATACAAAGTTAATATTTAGGAGTTACGTTTATTTAACAGCAAAAGTATACACTGGTTTTCAAAGGTTTGGAGCCAAGTGTATTATTAAGCCAAAAGCTTATTATTATTGGTATTCGTAGTAGCAGTAGCATTAGTAGTAGTAGAATGGAGATATTTTCAGGGTTCTTTCACCTGGTTCTGATGAGTGTCACTATGTATCATACATCTTGACTGTATTCTTTGTTGATTGACACTCAAAAAAACTGCCCAACATCTTTAATATTAATGGTAATGTTGGTGCTCTTTCCCATTGGGATGATTTAATGATGATAAATGACATTGGTTGTTTCTTGATGTAATCTCCCTGAGATATGATCACCACTCACCAAATTCTTGCCTTTCTGGATGTTCTTTTTCTAAATTCTCAAATCGTCCAGATCTCTGTCTATTCAGATTACTTGAAGATGCACTGACGTGAGATTCATAAGCTGATACTGATAGCCAATGCATGTACATACCTCCAAATATGCCAGTTTTGACACCATGCAGATACAGAAACGTTTTAAATGCAGTAAATCGACCTGGTTTAAAAAATATATAACTTGAATATACTTGATTTATATACTTGAAATAATTGATTATACTTGATCTATTTCTATAAGCTTAAAATTTACTATTAAAAGGTCAAAAAAGAAACAAATTCCATTTCAGAATCACCCAAGAGTCAGTCTTCGCCTGCCAGTTTCTTTTAATTACATTTGAAACAGTTAATCCAGTAATTTCGACTGTGACTGCAAACTTTGGAGCACTCCTGTCCTAAAAATATCAAAGTTGTCATAAAGTGTTAGTTTGACTTGCAGGTTCATGGTAGGTCAGTGCAGCCTGAGAAAAAATGGCAACCATATTCCCCATTACTGTATCTGATGCTTGTGTTGAGTGACGGAATGAGTGACAGGGCACGAGCACTCTAGTGACCGCATCCGAGAGGTCCATGTCCTAGTGGCAATAATTTGGTGCGTTATGGGTTATGGCTATTTAGTGAGCATGTCAGAGAGCCCTCTTCTCTTCCAGCTGTCAGAGATAAGTGACGGTGCTGCTGAATGACTGCTATTCATTTTTTTAAGTGCTGTTCCATAGTGTCGCTTCATTTGGCCCATTACGATAAAGTCTACGAATGTCATTATCAGAACTGTGCTATCTCAGTGGAAATATTGCATGTATTCACGCCGCAGTGCATTAAGCTGCATAAGCTTCTTTATGGCTCCCTAAGCACACTGTGGGGGTGGTATCATAATGGCCTAGCACAAATATGGACATATGTTACTGAAAAGGAATTTGCACTTGCCGGAAATGAAATTACTGGCTTCCAATACTTCAATGACCAGGGGAAATATAATGAGAAGCTGCCGAAAAGGCTTCAGATCCAGGCATCGTCTCAGGAGAATAATACACTTACAAACGCATTCACACACTGAGCAATACTAGCCTAGTTAGAAGCGTCTGTGTACGATGAATCACTTTTATTGTTCATCAGACCCATCTTTAATTGAATCGGAGGATTTTGAATGGATTCTTTTCTCTTCTGTAAATGCAGCACATCATACATGTATCCAGATTGTCCAGTAAATGCAATAAACGTAGTTTTAAAAGGCTTACAAATATGGCATCTTTTAAACACAGTTACACACCCCTCCATCTTGCAGTTATGATGGAAAAATGGTGATAAAAAAAAAAATCTGTTAAACATAGGATGTGGTGGCCTGCCGAGTAAAAAAAAAATGTATAAAATCATTTATGGAGATGATAAAAGAGACGGAGGTCAGCACATTTGACTCTCTTGGGTATTTTGAGATAAAGTTTTGCAGTCTTAATCACTCTTTTGTGTTCACTTGCACTAAGCTAGTTGGCTACAGCTGTCCCCAGACCAGTGACAGGATGCTCTCGGAGACATAGCAGGCTGCTGGCACTGCTCCTAAGCCAGTGTGTGAAGTCCATCTTGCTGAGTGGCAGGCAGGCTGCTTTAAACTGATAATGGCCTTTAATTTAAGCCTGTGGTGATTTAGCCGAGCTTGGCTGGCCTCCCAAACTGTGGACTTGAAAGCATGAAACGGAAACTATTACCCTTGGAAGTGTCATCAGTCATCCTGGAGGTGCTGAAGGTAGTGGAAGAACGAGTGAAGGAAAAATTCTGTGAATGTTTGGATGATATGCTTAATAATGCAGCGGTGGATCAAATTCGCCACACGCACACAGAAAACTGCTGCATGTCGAGCAAACATCAACTCTCTGACATATTTGCTTCTGCCTGTTACCTTTAATAACTCATGTGGCTGCTCCAGTGGGCTACCGACCTTCTCAGAAGAAAGAAAAGATCGTATATGTGCTTTCGTTCGAGGCCCGCTGCATACGGTGTGATAGCACAGAACTTGGACATTTATTGCATGTCACACTGTGTGAGATGATGGTAATAAAATCCTGAGCACATTCTGAAGCAGCATGACTATCATTTATGTTCATGGTTTCCATGTTTTTTTTTTTTTCTCTAAAGCACAGAAAAAAGAGGATATTCTCTGTGAGACTTCCCTGAGTTGGATTAGTCACATGTATGTCATCTAGGGACATTCTCCTCAGACGTGTGATATAACAGTCCTTTCATTCTGGGACTTGGGTCCAAACTGATGCCATCAGAGCTTTATTTTATAAGCACCTATTTTCATTTTAGCAGACCTGGCTTAATATGAGAAGTATTTGTTAAATTATATGATGGCACCTATATTCTGCAATTAGAGATAATCACTCACTCATTTTCATAGCTGTTTGTCCTGTACTGGGTCATGAGGGGCGCTGAAGTCTGTCCCAGCTCAGGTTGAAAGGTGAGGAAACACCCTGGATAGGTCACCAGGCCATCACAGGGCAGACACACAGACAAACACACTTACACACACACACACACACACACACAAACACACCTTCAGGCAAGTTAGCATCTCCAGTCACCTGACATCCATGTCTTTGGACAGCAGGAGGAAACCTGAGCACCCAGAGAAACCTAGTAAGTCACGGAGGGAACATGTCCACTCCACAAAAAGCACCCGGACCGCCCCGTCTGGGAATCAAACCAAAGACCTTCTCGCTTATTAGATGCAATTAAATGATATTTATTTCCTCACATAAATAATATGTGCAATTTGTCAGAAACCAAAACTCATATCTCCAGAACTGGCAACATTACAGGATGACGTGTATTGGTCCACTGAGCATGAATTCTGGAAATAGAAAGTAGTTTTACAGTTGTATAAAAAGAAAAGCAAATACTTGTTCAGCAACTATATATGTGATGCCTTAATACCAAAATTCAAAGCAAATATATTACTTTATACTTTTGGTTTTATCTCAAATATATTGATAATGTATGATGACATCAGAAGGTGAATATTTTAAATAAACAAATGATGTCAACACTAAAATTACAATAGAAATACCATATTTTGTAAAATGTGGATACATTTCTAATATGATAAATGATGTAGTTGACCATAAATATGTGTGATATATGTGTTTAAAAAAATAAAACACACAGTTCAGAGTATTCTGTGAAAATGTAGCACTTCATTCCTTGTTGATCGCCATAGCATATGCCTTTCTGGACCTTTAACCTCTCATTTAAACCATCATATTAATTTCAGTATCCAATTACCAAGCTGCTACTGTGACAACACCTTCACCTTCCCTGAAGCCCTCAAGCAGAAGGCAGGTTCTGAGACTCACCTGATTCAGTGGGGATGTGTTATCTGGGTGGGTTTAGTGTTATCAATAAGTCTTCTTCATTGTTCTACAAGTCTACACTGCTTTGCAAACACAGGGTTTAAATTAAAAGCTTCTGACACATGCCTTTGTTCCCACAAACCCCCCTGTCTTGCCCCAGCGACACTCCCACACGACTTTGTGTATTTGCAGAAGGGTTTCATATGGTTACTCAGTGGCCATCTGGTCGAGAGTCCACAGTTGTTGTGTGGTCTTTACGGCGAGCATCAGTCTGTGTGCATAGCTGTCCTAATCCTGACCAGCCTCTGGGTTCTGTGAGAGTTTTTGGAGTGAAAGGCTGGCGGGAACGCCCTTTTCAACTCCGTGACACATCCCATCACAGCCACTTCCACACTCTGTTGTCTGTAAATGAGGTTCTGGGCCTCGCTGCCAAATCAGGCCATTTTAGCGGACATGAATATTTCATCCAGACGATAAAAAGCGCATTAGGCGCATAAGGGAGTTGAGACGAACTCTTTTATAAACGGTTGGCCAAAGAGGTGTGATAGCGCAAGAGCATCTGTCTGTGTTTGAGATGACGTTTATACATTTTCAGAACAAATGAAATTCATCAAAAACAACTCCAATCCACAAGATCAACTTTTTATTTGTGTTTACATCTTGCTGTAAATGCATTTTTGGCATTTCTTTTTGATAACCAAGGTAAAGAGTTTTCTTTTTCACTTTCACTTTCACTTCAAGATCAGGGTCAGTTTAGAGTTAGGCTAAAATGCGTATGCACGTGGTTTAGTTTTACTTTGTGAGTGTTTTAAAGAGAAAAGAGAAACTTTTTGAGAGGACATGAGAGAGAGACACGGCTACGATCTGAGACTGCAAAAGAGAGCGAGATGCAAGCCGAGACTGAAGCTGTGTGAGCAGGTTCTAAGAGTTGAGAGAAGAAGGTTTGGACCCTTATCGATGCTGTGGAGCAGGTTCAGCAGAGATGCAGGACTAAGCTGAAGTGTAGAAACGTAATTAAAACAATTGCACAGCACAGAGGCTCTTTTTCGTCATTCTACAGGAAACGGCCATATATATTCATTCCTCCATTCCATCTCTCTCTCTCTCTCTTTCTTCAGTGGTGGCAGAGTTCAGGGATTAATGGAGATTACAATGTGATCTGCGTCTAGATAACAGCTTTCCCTCCTCTCTTTACACTTCCACTCCCTATCTTTCTACCATTGCTTCATAAATCACACCTGTAGCCTTTGGTGAATCTGCTACCCCGTCTCAGAGGTGGTCAGGTGAGTTGCTGCTTTCCCCCAGACATCCCGTTATTTTTGTGAGGGCTTCTGCTGGAAGGTTTGAGGTAGAGGTTGTGATCTGTATGTTCTTCCATCTGCTCTGCTAACTCTAGAGTTACATACCCTTTTAATGCCTCGGGCTTTTACTGAAGCATCTCCGAATCAGGTGTAGCAAGGTTCTCTCAGGTCTGCTTTAGCTTGGCTCAGAATGTGGCCTATGTTTTGGAAAGTTCTTCTGCCAAAGAGCAATTGCTTATCTCTCACTGAGAGAAGGCTTGAAAAGTTAGCTACACTGATGGTCTACTGGCGTATTGATTGGGTTCATTAAAAGGGTGGTGTGGAGTTATAAAGCTGAGTAGTGCTTCTAATGCTTTCATACAGCACACTCACAATACCTAGTACCGAAACACTTGACATTACAATTATTTTTCTAGTTGACTCCAGTGTCAACAGCTTCATTAAAAACTACACTATTTGCACAAAAGGTGCCGAGCACCTGCTCATCCAGCTTTTCTTCCAGGATTAGTGTGTCGTTATACAGTGTGAACGGTGTTTCAGACACTATCCACTTTAGCAGCTCCATCAGCACTTGCAATGAAAACTGTGCTGTTGATTTTCATATTATTGCTCTGGATCCCACTTTATTTGGGAAAATATCCTGCAGGTTCGCTGGATATTTTCTGTCTCTCTGTTTGTCTTTAACTTGCGACCTGTGATTTACTTTGTTTCCAATTCACTGAAATTGCACTGGTGCTTAAAGGTGGTGCTCAGTATGTAGTTATTGTGTGTCTGTGATTGATTGATTGATTGATTGATTGATTGATTGATTGATTGATTTATTATTTTGCGCATCTGCCTGGCTGGCATCTGCTTGTCTGTTTATCTATCTGTCCGTCCGTCTGTCCATCCATCCATCCATCCATCCATCTGTTTTGTGAAGAAACTGTAATAGTATTGGTGTGAGGGTTAGGATAATGACCAAGTTTCTGTTTAAGACTAATGTTAGTCAGATTTAAGTTTTTAATTGAAAGTGGTTCACTTTTAAACTGAAAAATTATTAAACTGTAACTCCTGGTTCCTTCATGCTTCAAGTTCCTTCAAGTTAGTTCTGCCCTTAGTCCAGCCTACATGAACCCTCCCGTTAGTCCTTTCTGATGACCTTAATAAGCTAAATGAGGTGTGTTATGTTTGAAGTGAGGAAAAATCTGCTAGAAGGTTTGAGTTGGTGTCAGATGCAGTACCTCATTCTTTACTGCTCAGTTTTTGACCGTAGTGCTGTTGGTCAGTAGACGTTATTTGAGTGCTTGACCAGTTTCACCACATAAGCATTGATCATGGTTTCTTATTGAATGTGACACTGTTATGAATGTATAAGCTTAGCTGGGATTTACTGTGGCCAGTTAACACCGATGAAAATCTTCATTCTGGTGCCGTAATCTTCTGAGGCAGTTTGCCTAATCAGAATGGTAATCTTGCAGATCTTACTTGTGCCTGTCACTGGTTGGTTGATTGATAGCTGGTATTGGTGGTGTGTGTGGGGTGTGTATGTGTGTGTTTTTGATGGATATGGTTGGGCATTAACCCCAATGACTACCTCGCCTTACTTCATTGTGCTCTAAACACTGCAGTGTGCTTCATCAGTAATATGTCTTCATTAGGCTACAGAGACCGAGCGGCTATAGATCATGTGTGTATGACAGAGGCCATGCAGGGCCAGAGCCAGTGGATAATGATGATTTGAATGGAGAGGTCATTTGGGGAAAGCATATTAACATACACAAGGGCTGACAGCCTGGACAGTTCAGTTTTATATTTCTCTCTCTCTCTCTCTCTCTCTCTCTCTCTCTCTCTCTCCTCTTTCTGCTTCTCCCTGTTTCTGTTTGCTTCTTTATCTGACTCACTCTTTATCTCTCATTTTCCTTCTGTATCTGTTTTTATTTTCTCTTTCCCACCCTCTCCCTGTCTGTCTCTCCGTCTCTCTCTCTGTCGCTCTGACAGTCTCACTCTGGAATTCTCTTCTTCTGCTTCTCCATTTCTGTTTGTTCCTTTCTCGTTGTCTCTGTCTGTCTGACTCACTCTTCATCTGCCAGTCCTTCTACTGTCTGTCTTCATTCATCCCCCCTTCTCCCCCCTCCCCTTTTTACTTTCCCCTTCCATCTTTCGCTCGTTAGTCCAGAGGCACTTTACTAAGCACTAAGCATCCGGCCTGAACCTGAGCAGACATTAATAAGCTGCCATTCATAATTCAGTCATTTCCTGATGATGGAGGCGGATGATTTTGCTTGGTGAAGCAGCAGGCAGAGTCAGGAATGTAAATTATGGGTCAGAAAATATTGATGCTGATGTTTTTGTCTTGTCTGTTCTGTAAGATGAGGCCTTGTAGGCTTTTTTCGCTGTCCCATCTGTCTGCATATGCCAGCTTGCTGACCCCCATAGATTCTGACCCAACATTGGTAAAGTAATTGAAATGATGCCCCAGGCCAGTTCTTTATGCTTATCCTACTGTGTGGCCATTAACAGAGGTCATGACCTCTGACCCATCCCCTTCCGTTATGCAGGATCCCAGAAGAGGACTATGATTCTTAATTCAATAATGGAGTAGCAAGTGGAAGAAAGCAGAAGGGGACACAAGGACACACACACACACACACACACACACACACACACACACACACACACACACACACACACACACACTCAATACATCATCTTGCATCTCCATGATTGTTTTTTCTGTTTTTCTTTTACATTGTTCAAACAGGTCAATGTTATAAATAGCCTGATGAATTGATCAATGGAACTACTCCAAAGAAAAATATTTTTACATTAATTTCCAATAATTCATTTTCTACTTCTCTTGTATATTTCCAATTTTGGAGATAAAGGGTTTTTCTAATACTGCCCGGGCACCTTGACTGAATGGCTGTGGTGTCATTAATTCTGAAATTTCACCTCGATCACTGCATTTGGAGGCAGTCCATCAGTTATGTTTTTGTCTTTATAGTCATTCATGTGTTTTGTATTAAATTGTGCAAGAAATTTAAAATTGGATGAACGCGCCCAGACTGCGAATAGCCCACAGACTCTCCTGCTCTACTTTATTGCTCCCTCTCTCCCTCAGCACTCTTATTGTTTTAAAGAGGCCATGGCAGACCGGCCTCCCCGTCCCCCTCACCGTGTCATGACTAATGAGAGCGTGCAGCCTGTGGAGGGTTATAAAGAGATGGCAAGTTAGAGGGAAAAAATGTGAATAAGTTAACTTTGTCTGTATCCAAAGAGGCAGTAGCAACCAGGCTTTCTGAAGACAGTGTCTGCTGTTTACAGATATAGTCTGGATTTAAATGAAATATAAATGTATATGCCTATATATTCCTAATATATACAGTACTGTGCAAAAGTTTTAGGCCGGTGTGGAAAAAATGCTGTAAACAAAGAACGCTTTCAGAAATATAAATAACGATTGTTTATTTTTATCAATTTACAAAATGCAAAGTGAGCGAACAAAAGAAAAATCTAAATCAGATCAATATTTGGTGTTACTACCTTTTGCCTTCAAACCAGCATCAGTTCTTCTGGCCCCACAGAGCCCTGATCTCAACATCATCCAGTGTGTCTGGATTACATGAAGAGACAGAAGGATGTGAGGAAGCTACATCCACAGAAGATCTGTGCTTAGTTCTCCAAGATGTTTGGAACAACCTACCAGCCGAGTTCCTTCAAAAACTGTGTGCAAGTGTACCTAGAAGAACTGATGCTGTTTTGAAGGCAAAGGGTGGTCACACCAAATATTGATTTGATTTAGATTCTCTTTTGCTTATTCACTGCATTTTGTAGATTGATGAAAATAAACACTTCCAAAGCATTCTTTGTTTACAGCATTTTTTCCACACCTGCCTAAAACTTTTGCACAGTACCGCATGCCTTAAATGTATTCAATTAATCAAGACACTGAGGTTCTGAAAAATAATCAGTCGGTGCAGTGCCAGTGATTAGGTTTGTGACAGTCTGTGCCATATTTATGAAAAAGCACAACAATAAATATAAAATTAGGACCTCAGCATGGCTGATTTTAGCCAGGCTCCATAAGTTTGTTCCATTATAGTTTAATTTAGTAGCCAGTGTCATTCAATGTAAAGTTTTCTATACTGCCATGTGTTTTTGTGTGTGTTTTTTATAGATTACAAAGCAGCCACTCATCACTGCTCTCTCATCTGCTCAGTGTATTAGTGAAAGACCATGTAATGTAAACCTGTCAGTGGTGGCCAAGAATACCCAGGCCACATGATCTCTTCAACAGATTTACAACTAATCCCAGTTAAATCACGCAACAGATGTGAAGCAATGCAGTGATTTTTCTGAGGCTGCTGGTCGAGGCCCAGAGTTGCCCACCGCTGCACCTCTCTGGCCCAGGCAGGCGTCTCCGGCGTCTCCTCTTCTCCGGTCTGGAGAGGCTGGAAGGTGCTTTGTGAGTAGAGTGAGGTCAGCGGCGTGTGTAATTAGCTGGCACTAGCAGAAGGCCCCCTTTTTTATCCATTCAAATGCTGATTCTCTGAAGCCCATCTATTTACATTAAGTGCAGCGTAATTGCTAAGCAGAGTCTGATTATTGTGTGTGTCAGAGGCGATGAAATATGACCTCTCGTCTGGTCCGCTGGTGTCAGGCTGGCGTAAATCTACATCTAAAGCTCATTCATGTTTTCAGTGATGGTGAAATATTACCACTTACGTTGAGAGCAGGGAGTGCCTCCGTGTGTTTGTGTGTGTTCATGCGTGTTTGAGGAAACATCAACATCAATAACTTGACCAGAAAAATGACTGAGAGTGTTTAGAAGTACTCTCTCTCTCTCTCTCTCTCTCTCTCTCGCTCTCTCGCTCTCTCCTTCTATCTATCTATCTCATCACTATATATATATATATACTGTGTGTTATATATATATATATATATATATATATATATATATATATATATATTTATGTGTGTGTGTGTGTGTGTGTGTGTATTTTTGTTGTTTTTATGTTGAACCTCTCATATAAAGCACTTAATGGAACATTATAGGCTACATTATAGCTCATTTTATATTAAAACAAATATGTGATTGTGTGTAAAGAGTGGTCCTGCATGCCTGCCTATGTTTGATTCTCCTCTACTGCAGAACAAGTGCCCTCTTTGTTTTGTAGAAGGTTGTTTTTTTTCCCCCCAAGTAAGTTTCTGGCATTTTCATTTTGTTGCTTATTCTCTCTCTGTTAGCTGTGCTGAGATCAGTGTCATATGAGAGTGGCAGTGCCTAAGGTCTGTGTTAACCCTAGTTCAGCATATTAGAGGCCTTTTCAGCACTCGGCCTGAGTGGAATTTCTGATGAGCTGTAGAGAGCAGCTGGAGGCTGAGATGAGCTGCAAAGCAGCCATGTCTCCCCTGTCTCTCTCACCAGCGCAGCCAGACCTCAATGTGACTGCTATTTCTCTCTCTCTCTCTCTCTCTCTCTCTCTCTCTCTCTCTATATCTTGTGTCTCTCTCTCTCTCTCTCTCTCATCTGCGTCTCTCTCTCTATCTGTGTGTGTCTCTCTCTCTCTATATATATATCTTGTGTCTCTTTTCGCCTTCTCTCTCTCTCTTCTATCTCTCTATCTGTCTGTCTCTCTTCTCTCTCTCTCTCTCTCTCTCTCTCTCTATATATATATATATATATATATATATATATATATAGTGTCTCTTTTCATTTCTCTCTCTCTCTATCTTCTATCTGTCTTCTCTCTCTCTCTCTCTCTCTATCTGTGTCTCTCTCTCTCATCTGTGTGTGCCCTCTATATATATATATTTCCAGTTCATTTCCTCTCTCTATCTCTATCTGTCTGTCTCTCTCTCTCTCTCTCTCTCTATATATATTCAAAGTTCTTTCGCTCCCTCTCTATCTCTCTCTCTCTATCTGTGTCTCTCTCTCTCTCTCTCTGTCTCTCTCTCTCTCTCTCTCTCTCTCTCTCTCTCTCTCTCTCTCTCTCCTCTTCTCAAAAGAGAGAATTAAAGTAACAAGTCTCAACACTTGCCTTTCCCTCTCTCTCTGGTGTGGCAGACGTGAAAGACGTGCACCCTCGTTTTCTCTGTCATGCTGGGTTTGCTAAACCATTAGTTATTCTGCCTGGATAGAGTAAAGGTATGTGTGTGTGTGTGTGTGTGTGTGGTTGAGCAGACTGTTAAAACTGGTAATGGGCTTGACATTATGGACGTTTGCTTGTGCCCCTTCAGGCATGCTCTGTTGGCTGTTTTCTGACACACTCAAATCCACCGGCTCCTCAGAGTCTGTCTGAACTCTTAAATCAAAGGTCTCACAAGCCTCCGTATGTCCATCTCTCTGAAGACTGGCAGCATTCACTGGTGAGGCCACTTTCTTAAAAATTCCGGGTTTGGTGTCGTAAGATTCTGTTCACCGGATAACTGGCAAACCAGTGCCCGAGGCAGTCAAACAGATCAAAACTACTAACGCTCTGTTTGAGATCAGCTAAAGAGCAATCCTCCCAGTCTATCAAAAAAATGCAGAACTGAAAGACTTGTAAAGAAAGTCATCTTGATGTGTTTGATGTGAAATAGTTTATTGTGGAGCATTTAAGAAATTTACTGAAATGTTTACAGTGGTGGTTATAGGAATCAGGGCACACAGATAAGGCATTTTTATCTACCAGTGAAGCTGTGATGTCTCCTCTTCATTCTACAATGTTGATTATAAAATAGAAAACAAAGACATTTTCTGTGGCTTATAGATTACCTTACAAATATTTACTCACATCTATATTCGACTGGGAATGAATTAAAATATAATCAAGTAGACAGGAACCAAAATTAGGAAACAACCTTAGTCATTATACCACATATTTATAATCATGTCATGTAATACAGTTCTGGAATGCAGCCATTAAACCCTCTTTAGGGATGTCTGTCATCAAGGATGGAGCATTTCACATCAAACCATGTTTACTCTTTATTTCTGCAGATATTTTAAAGTATCACTGGAGTCCCATGCTGAACATACTTTGGGGCAAGTTTGTAATGATTTAGATATGTAGAGATATGGATAGTTCAGTGAGAATCTGTTTGATTTATCTTCATTAGCCGTGTTGCTCCAGTGCCTAGGAAGCTGATTAAACATAATAGGAGGTGGGACATTGTGTAACTTTTATTTTACCCAGAGGTTTTGCTTTAGTCAAGTCAAATTTAATTATATAGCACTTTTTATACTTAAAGTTTATGTGATGCAGGTGATCCACAGTACAAGTTCTTGATGATGTGATGATCTAAAGCCAAAGGAGAAGAACAATGATGATGGTCAGTTGCTGAATAGATGGGCAGCTGTTCCTCAGAAGACAAACTGTCCACAAGACAACAGTGCAGACATCTTTCTCTCTCTCTGCCCCCCTCTCTCTCTCTCTCTTTCTCTCTCTCTGCCCCCCTCTCTCTCTCTCTCTCTTTCTCTCTCTCTGCCCCTCTCTCTCTCTCTCTCTCCTGGGCCCCTCACCCTCTCCCCTCCTTCTTACCCTCCTCCCTCTCCCTCACCCTGTCTTCCTCTCCCTCTCTCTCTCTCTCTCCCTCACCCTCTCTCTCTTTCTCTCTCCCTCTCCCTCACCCTGCCTCTCCATCCATCTCCTCTCTCTGCCCCTCTCTCTCTCTCTCTCTCTCTCTCTCTCTCTCCCTCTCCTTCTCCCTCTCTCTCTCTCTCTCTCTCTCTCCCTCTCCTTCTCCCTCTCAAGTGGCTTCTGATTAATAAGGACTGGCTTAAACCAGCTTCATTTCAGACTTGCCCTCTCTCTTTGTGGAGTCTGACGCTGTCAGTCAGCTGGCCAATCCGTCGTTCACCTCCTGGCATGACATGAAGAGTCAGGAATTGACTGAATTTGACCTGAGAGTTTTCCATGTACTGGGTATTCATCACTTTTGTGTGGTTTTCATTTCAAGGACATGTTTTTCCTCTAATGTCTTAACACCCTTTACTTTTCATTTCACCTCGGATCACTACAAATCACCCCAACGTGCGCTTCGCTGTCACTGGAGACTAACTGAATTATCTCGGATTAAAATGTGCAGAGCATAGCCAGCTTAATTTGATTCCTAAGAATGAGGACGCTCTGTCTACCACAGTTCTTCGTGGAGTTTTATGAAGATTAAGAGTGTCAGGGTTTTAAACGCTGCCGTGGTTGTTGTAGTGTCGGTTCAGCTTTGGTACACTTTGCTTGGCATCTTTATGGACAGCAGCCAAGCAAAACTGTTTGTGAAAGAGATCAGGCCCTTAATCTCTTAGGCAGTAAACACACAACATTAGAGCAAGAAGAGCAGGACAGAAAGAAGAGGTTTAATAATTGATCAGGTCAAGGCTCCCTCTTCACCGGAACAGCTGCAGATGGACGTGCTACCATCTCTCAATTTCGATAGTTTCTCAGAATATACTCTCAGAGTGTTGTTAGTCTGCAGGCTGACATTTCTGCTTTGTGTTCTAAGAGTGATTTTGTTAATCTTGGTCAGTGTTTTTTTTTTTTGTACTTGGTGTACTCAAGCAGGAATGCACTACCTTGTTTTTTCTCCACTGGACTGTTTAAAAGGGGGGGAAATGAAATTGCAGTTCTAGGAAAGTATTTTCATCAGAACGCAGTAGGACTGTACCTGGAGTTAGTTAACTCAGTTACCATGGTAACCGACTCACGTGAGACAGGATAAATGATTTTTATCAGTTTGGCTCTTAAGTTGCTTATAAAGTCGTAGTCTCTAGCAAGAACAAAAATATTGTTTTTTTAAATAACAGAATTATTTTTAGTCTATATTTGCTTTTGTAAGTATTAGAGATGCATATTTAATAATAATCTTTTTTTTTTTTTTTTTTACATTTGTTAACATTGGAGCAAGCTGGAGCATGAATGCACATGTGCATTGAATTAATAATGTATTAACTGCAATTAATTGTGTCATAATTCTGTTTCAATAGTACAACTAGAAGCTTCCAGTCCTTAATGTGTGTATTGTAACTTTCTTGCTATGTATGCTTTTTTTTTTTTTTTTTGCAGTTTGCATCTTGTCCCTCTTTAGCACTGAGCCAGGACTATTTGCAGACCGGACCTGATGGAGGTTTCTTTTAAGAATTCTTCTTTCTGGCCATTTGACCCTCTGATCACTTTAAGTGTAGCTGTGAAAGATGCCTGGGAAGAGTAATATACTGCCTGTATTGTGCCTCTAATGTAACCACTTCTCTCTCCGCAAGTGGGTCAGAATGACACAGAGAGTGTGATCAGTCAGACAGAAGAAAATTCTTGCTTTTTGGACAGAGAAAGAAAGGAAGACAGAAAGAAGGATAGAAGGGGAAAGTTTGGATGAGAGGGAGAGCTGAAAGTTTTTGCAAGAATAGCAAGTGCTTAGTGAGAGATGGGGGGGTTAAAGAAAGCAGGAGGATGGCTGGATGAATCAGGGTGGCGTGTGAAAGAGCCAGGCTGGTTAGTTTTGTGGTCTCCTGGGTAGCGGCTGGTGTGGTGGAGGAGTGCTTTTGCATTCGTAACCCTTTCTCTGTGTGCTTTCGCATTCACTCCTGCATGTATTCCAGCTTACAGAGGCTTCAGCTTCTTCTGCTTTCATTATCACCCCCTCCTTTTTTCTCCACAAGAGCTCTCTACTTCTTAAGGAGGAGGCGTGCATGAGCATGTACGAGTGTGTAAAGGTGGTTGTGCATTCAAAAAAAAAAAAAGGAAAATAGGTTGATCTGGCTTGCTAGTATAATAATATTTGAATTTGTTTTTGAGTTTATTATTTTTTTCCTACAGTTTTTATAGTGAAAAGGAAAAAAATCATTACCAGATACTGCACTATATATGCTTTATTAGCCCGTTTGTTTTTTTCCTTTGCATATTTAAAGTGTTGACATTTCATGACTTCTGTTTTTCTTGTGATCAGAAGGTTGTGGGTTTGAATCCCAGACCAGTAGGTTGACCTGAGGTACCCTTGAGCATGGTGCCGTCCCAATCACTGCTCCCCAGGTGCTTTAAATAGCTTCCCCCTGCTGCGTCTGTGTGTGTGTGTGTGTGTGTGTGTGTGTGTGTGTGTGTGTGTGTGTGTGTGTGTGTGTGTGTGTGTTGGTTGGGGGGGGAGTTGCATTTTGTTCACTGTTTTTCACAATGACAAATAGTCACTTTCACTTCATTTCAAATATATAATCCACTACAAGCCCAGCATGAAATTAATCATGTTTGCTTTTTTTTTTTTTTTTCTTTTCATTCTTACTTAGTGTTTGAATGAGTTTACACCTGTTACCCATTGTGTCTGGTTTATAGTATAAAAAAAATAAACACGTTGCAGCAGGCAAGCTTAGGCCTGAATCACAAAGCATAATGTTTCTGCCTTGGACTTTTTTTTGGAGTAATAAAAGCACACACCTTTAATATTTTTACACTGGTAAGAGTTAAAGACAGAGAGCAATAGAGCTTAGTAGTTAGGAATCAGTGCATGTTTTGAAGAATTTCACACATTTTTGATGAACAGGTAGAGCTACAGGTCACTAATGCTTCATTGTCCAAAGCCGAAGGTTAAATCCCACTGGCGGGACCGCACTTTTTAGGGAACAGCTATTGTAAATCCTGTAAAGGAATCACTTAAAGGTTAGCAGTGTGGCATCTACGGTGAAGACGTGATTTCTGTTTCAATCAACTAACCCTAAAATACAGGTACCAATAAGGCAGCTATTTTCCTGGATGGTTTTTTAGAATACTATTTTAATGGGATGTATAAATGTGCAGAAATATATGATGGTTTTTATGAGCCTTTACAATGATCTCCGCCCTCACGGATGTCTTTTGGAAATTTTAAAATGGTTTCCGAATTTCATTAAAAGTTTTACACCTCTAATTTAGGAAGTCAGCATCAGCTCTCAGCAGCAGTGAGGCTGCACTGGCAGAGCTCCTTGCCTTGCCAGTCGTCCATAGCCTGGCTAATCAGCCGGCCTGCTCCTTTGTCACGCCTCATGGCTCTGTGAATAGGGTGCTGGAGGCCATGCAGAGAGAAGAGGGAGCACAAAGAAAGGAAAAAAGCATGCCTCTTGTCCGCAATAGGGCGGCTTATTAGGGAGCTCTGGCCCTTGCTGAGCGGGGGGCACTTGGGGGAGGGGGCCCAAGGGACGGCAGGGCGGCGGGTACTGGGGGGCAGAGCGGTGCGTCACTACGATGAAGTCAGAGTGCAGACAGCCAGCAGTATTAACAGCCTTCTTTTATCTGAGCTGCAGCTGTCACTCACTCGATGCCAGAGTAAGAGAAGACCCGCTTTCTGACACTCTGCCATCAGTCCTGAGAGAGAAGAGGGAAAGATGAAGAGAGGAATTTGGAATGTGGAGAGAATGTGTGAAAGAAAACTTGCCATAAAGCATGAAAGATAATAGTAAAAAGTCCAAAGGAAACTGAAAATATTTGTGAATGGGTGCAAGTGTGGTCAAATGGCCCTGTCAAGTCTGATTGAGCCCTTGCTTTAGCAGATTGGTCAACGTGCATCGATTTCCTGCAAAGATGAGAGAAGAAAAGAAAAACTTTATCTTTAACTGGCTTTATCTGGAACTGTGAAAATGACCAGCAGTAATGCTGATTTAATCTATAGGCTTCGTCTCTCTGAGGAGTCGACTCTTGCACCCAGCCGACAGATATGGCCGCCTTTGATGGAAAATGAAAGTCCACAGGGTGTAGCATTAATATGACTTAAGCTTTTGAGTTGATGCAATATGACTGAAGGCACATGCAAGCGTTCTTCCCATCTTCCCTATGAAGATTTAGAAGACAGTGAGGAAGAGGAGCGTTCTAGAATTTCAATCTCGTGCTGTATCTGATAAAAGAAAATGACAGTAGTGAGTTGATAAAACGGAGAGAAGCGAAACCACCAATGTTGAATCGTCTTTAGTGGTGGATTATTTGAGCTGCTAATAGTAGAAAAGACGCTGTTTTTACAGAATGTCATAATGTATGTACATTTTTCAGTGAAGTCCAAATTTATCACTGTTTATGATGTATAGTAGTCAAAATTTTAATCAATTTAATTGAATCACTCAAAATGGCAGTAATGAGGAATGACACAAAATAAATGCATTAGGACCTCCCTGTGCAATGACCTAAATCCACATATTACTTGGTGTAACTCATTGTTTGGTTCTAAAGATGATTGAGGCTACATCGTATGGTGCACACAAGATCTCACTGTTATTTTTTCCTAATTAGGCATGGATATTTACATGAATCTTTTTTTTTAATCTGTAGACTCCAATCATGCTGTCCAAGATTTATCCCACTGTACAATACTGAGTTTGAATTTCAATATTCTCAAAAGTTGAAATGGATTTGTAATGATCAGAATTATCTAATTATTAGCTAATGACAAAAATTACTTTTCAGTAAGCCCTGTTTTTCTCCAAATCTAAAATATATACAATATAAAATATATGCAGCATTTTGAGAAAAAAAAAACACATACAAACTGGGAAATTTTTGTTTTAACCTTAATTCTAAAGTAACTAAAACCCATAAACCCTTAAACCCTAAAAAAAAACCACTCAAAAAATCAGTTATATAGTAAGAAGGTGAGAAAATGGGTGTTTAATTCATGCTTAATAATTTCCATATTGATGTCTTAAGTGTTTTTGTTCCTTGGTACACCTAATCATGCAATTAATATAATTAATAATAATGTCTTTTTCCTCCAGTCTTTTTCTTTTTCTTTCGGCTGCTCCTGTTTAGGGGTCGCCACAGCCACAGGATCAACTGTCTCCATTTCTTCCGGTCCTCTGTGTCTTCCTGCTTCAACCCGACCACCTGCATATCCTCTCTCACCACATCCATAAACCTCCTCTTTGCTCTTCCTCTTCTCCTCTTTCCTGGCAGCTCCATCTTCGACATCCTCCTCCCAATATAATCCTCGTCTCTCCTCTGCACATGTCCAAACCAACGCAACCTTGCTTCTCTAACTTTGTCTCCAAGATGTCTAACCTGAGCAGTCCTTCTAATATTCTGATTTCTAATTCTGTCCATCCTTGTCACACCCAACGAAAATCTCAGCATCTTTAACTCTGACACCTCCAGCTCTGCCTCCTGTCTTTTCGTCAGTGCCACCGTCTCCAACCCATACAACATAGCTGGTCTCACTACTGTCCTGTAAACCTTCCCTTTTACTCTTGCTGGTAAGCGTCTGTTACAAATCACTCCTGCCACTCTTCTCCACCCATTCCAACCAGCCTGCACTCTCTTCTTCACCTCTCTTCCACACTCGCCGTTACTCTGAACTGTTGATAAGTATTTAAACTCCTCCACATTTGTCACCTCCACTCCCTGCATTCTAACCACGCCACTTTCCTCCCTTTCATTCACACTCATGTATTCTGTCTTTGCCCTACTCACTTTCATTCCTCTCCTCTCTAGAGTAGATCTCCATTTCTCCAGGTTCTCCTCAAGTTGCTCCCTACTCTCACTGCAGATCACAATATCATCAGCAAACATCATCGTCCACGGAGACTCCTGTCTAATTTCGTCTGTCAACCTGTCTATTACTATTGCAAACAAGAATTGGCAGTGCTGATCCTTGATGCAATCCAACCTCTACCTTAAATGCATCTGTAACTCCCACTGCAGATCTCACCACTGTTACATTGCCATCACACATATCCTGAACTACTCACATACGTCTCTGTAACACCAGACTTCCTCATACAAAACCACAACTCCTCTATAGGCACCCTGTCATATGCTTTCTCCAAATCCACAAAGGCACAATGCAGCTCCTTCTGACCTTCTCAGTACTTCTCCATCAACACCCTCAGAGCAAACATTGCATCTGTATAGCTCTTTATCGGCATTAAACCATACTGCTGTTCACTAATCCTCACCTCTTTTCTTAACCTAGCTTCCACGACTCTTTCCCATAACTTCATGCTGTGGCTGATCAACTTTAACCCTCTATAGTTACTACAGCTCTGTGCATCACCTATATTCTTGAGAATCAGTACCAGTACACTTTGGCTCCACTCCTTATGCTTCCTCTCACTTTCCAAGATTGTGTTAAACAATCTGGTCAGAAATTCAACTGCCATCTCCCCTAAACACCTCCATTCTTCCACTGGTGTGTCATCCGGTCCAACAGCCGTCACATTCTTCATCCTCTTCATTGCTGCCCTTACTTCCATCTTATTTGCTGCACTTCCTGGTTCACTCTCCTCACATCATCCAGTCTTCTCTCTCTCTTTCATTTTCTTAATTCATCAGCTCCTCAAAGTATTCCTTCCATCTGCTCAACGCGCTCTGTTCACCTGTGAGTATATTTCCGTTTCTATCTTTAATTGCCCTGACCTGCTGCACATCTTTCCCAGATCTCTCACTCTGTCTAGCCAATCGGAAAAGGTCCTTTTCTCCCTCTTTTCTCCTGTCCAACCTCTCATACAATTCACCAAACACCTTATCTTTGGCCTTCGCCACTGCTTACTTCACCCTGCGGTTCATCTCCTTGTACACCTGTCTACTTTCTTCATCTCTCTGACTGTCCCATGTCTTCTTTGCCTCCCTCTTCTTCTGTACACACTCCTGGACTTCTTGGTTCCACCACCAGGTTTCCTTCTCCTCCTTCTTCCTTGCAGATGTCACACCAAGCACATTTCTAGCTGTCTGCCTTATCACTTCTGCAGTAGTTTCCCAGCAATCTGGTAGCTGTTCAACACCTCCCAGTACCTGTGTTAACTCCTGCCTGAATTCCACCTTGCAGTCCTCCTCCTTCAGCTTCCACCACTTGATCCTCGACTCACTTTCGACTCACTCACTTTCCTATTCTTCTTAACCTCCAAAGTCATCCTACAGACCACCACACCATCCTATGCTGTTTAGCGACACTCTCCTATGTCACTACTTTGCAGTCGCCAATCTCTTTTAGACTGATCCTCCTGCAAAGAATATAATCTACCTGTGAGCATCTTCCTCCACTCTTATACGTCACCCTGTGCTCCTCCCTCTTCTTAAAATAAGTATTAACTACAGCCATTTCCATCCTTTTTGCAAAATCTTTTGCATTCCTCTCCTTGACACCATGCCTACCCATCACCTCCTCATCACCTCTGTTCCCTTCACCAACATGACCATTAAAATCTGCACCAATCATCACTCTCTCTCCCCTGGGTACACTCTCCATCACTTCATCTAACTCACTCCAGAATTTTTCCTTCTCTTCCATCTCACAACCAACTTGTGGAGCATAAGCACTAACAACATTCATTATCACACCTTCAACTTCCAGCTTCAAACTCATCACCCTCCCTGACACCCTCTTCACCTCCAAAACACTCTCTACATACTCCTTCTTCAGGATAACACCTCCCCCATTCCTCCTTCTATCCACACCATGGTAGAACAGTTTAAACCCTCCTCGAATACACCTGGTCTTACTACCCTTCCATCTAATCTCTCACACACAAAATATCAACCTTCCTTCTCTCCATCACATCAGATAATTCTCTACCTTTACCAGTAATGCTGCCAACATTCAAAGTCCCTATCCTCACTTCCACTCTCCTCTCCTTCTTTCTCTCCTCCTCCTTCTGGACATGCCTTCCTCCTCTTTTTCTTCTTCTCCTCCATTGGCCAACAGTAGCCCAGTTTCCACCAGCACCCTGTAGGCTAACAGCACTGGTGGCGCTCGTTGTTAATCCGGGCCTCGACCGATACAGTATGGAATAGTAGTAGTTATTGGAGTCTGAATGCACTTCACTTGAGCCCGCAAGTGAAACACAGACATGTTTTTTCGTAGTGTATGATGCGTGTCTAGCACAGCAAGATCGAAGTGTTGATTTAAAAAGGTGTCTCAGACTCTCGGACACACACACCTACTCAGAGTAGATATGCGTGGAGGTGCGTGTGGGTGTGTTTGGAAGTCACTGTGTTGTAGTTTGTCCACTCCGTAGTGTTGAGTTCTCTCTGAAAAGCCCATATTAACTCTCCCTGTGTGTTGAGTCTGTAATAACAGAGTCTCTCTCCATCTCTAGCAGTCAGACAGTTTGTGCCTCTATTGTTTCCCATGATGAGGGTCTTCTCAGAGAGACCTTATCAGCGGTCTGCCACATCTGCTTTCCTACAGTACGTGTGAGAGTAGGTGAGAGAAGCTGGTGCATCCTGAGTGTCGCACAAGATTTTGCAGCATTTAATCTGCCACAGTAACATTCTGTCGCCAGAGAAATTGCTTTCAGGGGCCCATAAAGCAGCAAACAAGCAAGAGGAGTTATTCAGCAAGACGGAGTTGAGAAAGTGGGAGAAGTGAAAGAGAGAGAAAGAGGGATGGACTGAGAAGGGGAGCAAATGAATGGAAAAAGTAAAAGGGTATGAGCAGTTGTAAACTGACCTTTCTGTCAGTGAGCTGAAGACAGATATTGAGTGATTCTCTTTGTGTTGGGAGAAGGAACCTGTTGGCTTGTTAAACGCCTTGGCATATGGATATTTTATCGCCCTTCGTCTTTAATTGCATTGCTGTCAGCTCCATTGTAGTGCCCGGTCCCCTTTTAAATGACAGGGGAGGGAAATAAAACCCGGGGAGGTTTCCTAGTCCGAAAAGCCTCGGCTGTCTTTCAAAGTGTGCGGCTTTTTGTCCTCTGTCCCGGCTTCGGTTACCATGCTGTCTGACCTTTTATCCAATGCATAAACAAGAAGCCAGCCTTTCGCTCGTATTTGTCCTCTTGCCCTCCTGTCCAGAGCCGGGGTGGGGGTAGGGGTGGGGGTGGGGGAGCTGCATTTGTTCTAATTGCCGGCACACTATTGATGCAAATTGCTGCCAGCGTTTGTGAGCTCTTGTTTAGCTGAGTTGCTGGCTGACTCTGACGCATACCCTGAGGTATTTATAACCCCGCGACACCTGATGCAGCACGATCAGGAAGACGGATTGCATGTTGTGAGGTCCAGGTATTCACAGCCATCCAGGTGGAAGGATCTGTCTTTTCATGTGGAAGGCAGGTGCAGAATCATGCACACCCACTTCACCCACTGCTCTGTTTGGAAGCGTAGCCGTACTCTCAGTTGGCTTATTACATGTTCACAAATAACCCTTTTAGCAATTCACATTTGGTTTATACTCAGCATTTTCAATTAAAGTACATAGCCCTGCCTAACAAATCTCATAAAATAATGCTGATGTTTAATTTTATCCATTAAATCAGCCCCTCAGAGCACTATGTGGCTTATAGATACTCATTTCTTGGTCTGCAAGACAATGTTAAATTAATTTGATAATTAAAGTGTCTTTAAATGGAAAAGATATTTAAATAGCACTGTTTCTCTCTGTATAAGTACACACACTTCTATGGGCAAACTAAGATTTGTATATGGAGTTAAATGCTGATCTTTCTCCACCAGCAGCAGCCCACAGATGACAGCTCCTCACAGCAGACATTTAGGATGCTCTGTGAGAATTCATTGCTGCCTGTCTTATCAGTTTTAGCTCCAGCTGCAGTCCAAATAAATGTCCAACTTTTCCTGATTGCTATCTGTCTAGTGTGCTCCGAGTTGTTTCTATTCCTGAGAATAAATGAGAGGCTGCTGGCTGCTGTTCAGGCAGCCTGACTGAGCTCTGCTGCTAAATATTTTAGTCACTTAAAACCTTGATCACTCCGTTCTTGGAGAAAGGTGACAAAAAGCTGCTTTTAAGATGTTAAAAAAGACGCCTGCTCGACTCAACTGCTCATCACTCAAGCAGCACAGCAACCTGGGCCTGTGGCCTGATTGGACTGGATCTTCCATTTTTATGCAACATGGTATGGGATGATTTTATTTAAGTGTTTGCCAATTATGTCTTTCTTTGCAGTATTTCAATAAAATATTATTTTCAAAAGTAGAAATAATTTTTAAAATTACAACGATGCAGTTGTATGAAAATTCTTAACAAAGTTATTGTTGTTGTTGCTGTTATTGTTGAATGTTATACACAATTGGACTTTTATAATGATATCTATGGAATATCTTTTTCAAGCTATTTAAATAAATGGAAAAACAATTGTAATGGCCGGGGCAACGGTGGCCTAGTGGTTAGGGAGTTGGAGCCGGATCGGAAGATTGTGTTCGATTCCATCACCAGTAGGTTGCCCTGAGGTACCCTTGAGCAAGGTACCGTCCCCGTCACTGCTCTCCGGGCACGTTCAATAGCTGCCTCCTGCTGCACGTGTGTGTGGGTGAAACGCAGAGGTTGAATTTTGTTGTGTTTGCTGTGCTGCGTTTCACAATGGCGGGTAGTCACTTTCACTTGCACATGACATATTGAAAATAAACATAGCAGTTGTGAGCAGGTAGAACATGCATTCAAACAAATTTATTTATAATGATTTATAGCAACTATTTGTGTTATTTTTGGAATCAATTTGCTTGACTTAATTTGAAGAGAAGCACATACATCTGAGACAGAACCCTACGTTAATCTGTCCGTTGGTAAGGACTGTAGGTGACCGTAGTGAAATATTAGCCTAGGCCTACTTATTTTTAGTCCCATGTCTGATTGCCCTGGAACTGGCGTGAAGGCTGAATGATGGCATTTTAGATGTGGTGGGGCTGCTGCTCCTACTGCTGCCTTCTGGCATTGCCTCTCTGAGCTCTCTCTCACTGAGGATTTTATGGCAAATCTTCCTCAAAGAAGCAGATGGACTTTGAACTGACGTGTGTTGGGGTGGAATGTGGGGTGACAATGAGTTCCCTCCAGTTGATCAGATAGCAGCAAGTGCTTTGAACTGCCTTTTCAGTTTTCTCCTCTGTAATCCTTCACCCCACCCAGGAATATAAGCCATCAGTCTCCATTGCCAACTCCTCAACAGCGATGTTCGGTTTTAATTAGGTGATGGCCTTGTCTGTGTCATTTACCCTTTCGCCCCATATAGAGGCGCTCGTATACTCCGAGGTCCTAAAAGACCACTCTCCATTTCAAACAAATGAATGTCAGCTGTCGGAGGACTCAGAATGGCAATATGCATTGAATGGTTTATAGTCCTGAGTGCTGTCTGTCACCCTGAGCTCAGGTGGTCAGCAGACTCCCTGACTCACTGCCTTATGGTTAGCTTGACCTTTGCAGGGTCACATAGAAGCATTTACGATCAGCGTTTATCTCCACTGTTTGTTTTGGAGTCGGGGGTGGAGAGGATGGCTGTTTTGAGGAAGGAGGATTAAGCTAATGGCACCTTGCTGACTCCTCCATGTCTATGTGCTAATGGATGTAGAGGGATCCATAAAACATGGACTAAACCAGCAGAGTGAGGAGATCATGTCATGTGAGTGTAGCCCAGCCCCTCATGGAGAACTTTCAGCTCTAATCCAATCAAACGGCACCCTCTTTGATGTTGACGGCCCTGCTCACACATCACTGGCAGCATCTTCCAACAGCATTAGGGCTCCTCCTGTAAAACCTGGATGATCTGGACAAAGGCTGAGGCTATTAGTTTTTGGATCATCTCTCTCCAGGGGTGTAATCTAAGAAGGATGCATGCCCCCAGATTTGATAAGTGATTCTGTGCCACCAGTGTTGAAATGATGAAATGATTTCCAAAGTACAAACACCCTTGAGGTGATTTGTTCTTTTCTAGGCGAAAATAAAAACACTTTCTCGGCAGACAGCCAAATTCTACACATTTAAAAAAAGAACACAGAACAGTTAAAAAAAGAAAAAATAAGTACATTATTTATATATATATATTTTTTTTTCCAGTTGAAATTGTGCAGGAAAATCAAATACTTATTTTTTTAGAGGTGGAAATTTTAAAAGTAGAAATACGGATTCAACCTCAGTTCTTTTTTATGTTTGTTCCATTTTTTAATTTTGCATACTTTTTAACACTTGCATTGTTTATAAGCCTAAAATATTCATGTTAAAATATCGATTAATACTAATGAAAAAGCTTTATTTACATACTAACACTGTTCCTCTTCTGTTCCTCACATTATTAAATCAGATCTTGCTTCTCTCTGGTTTTTGAAGTTCCTTATCCTCTCCCTGATGTCTGATTCCCTGGTCTTCACTTGTGTCCTATTTTCTGTGCTAAACCCCTTTTGCTGTGAGCGTGGTCAGCAGGCATATTGCCACCTGATGATAATGTGTAATCACATGTTTTACTGGAGCTAATGGCCAAATTAATTGCCCCCCTCATGGATGCTTGGTAATGACCAAGTGATTTGTTGTTTATTTTTCACAGCATTAGGTTGCTTTGTAGAGGAGACAGCTGAGGCTGAGCCCCTAAATGGCCGCAAATGAGATATGCTAAGATGCCAGCCACCTCCTCTACCTAATGTTGCAGTGCTCAACCCAGTTTAACAGCAGAAATATCCAGTCAGATTCATGTTTCCCTGTACTATCTTGACTCAAACTTTGTGACTTATAAAATATTTGATGTCTTTTAAAGGGAAGAAACCACTTTTTTCTCTAGTTCTGTTTAAAATGCCACTAAATGTCATAGGACTTAAATGACGTGTGTTCTGTGTGAATGGACATGATAAGTAGACACCTGGCATATTCAACAACAAGTCTTCAGTTCTCTTTAGAAAGCGAGTGATTTTACAATTGATATTGTAAGGCCAGGTCTTTTGAACATATTTTGGTTAAACTACTTATTTTTTACCTTTAGTGACTTTTAGACACAATAGACATGGTTATTAAATAGACATGATTGTGTCTAATATGATTAAAACTTAAACGTCTGATATTTAGACCTTCTAACTCACATTTGACAAGTAATTAAGGAAGAATTGAATAACTGGAAGAGTCATGATGGCTTTATTAGGATTCACTTTTGGACTTTTATTGAATATTTTATTATTTTTATGGCCAGAGTGAATTAGTCTAACATGATGTGAGCCTATGGCTATTTAGTACAGTAGCTCTGTGAATGCCATTTTAATAAATCAGTGAGACTGTGAGATCAAGTGAGCCCGATTAGCCATGGAAATCATGCCGTCATTCATGTAGCAGTGGACTGGGAGAGCAGGTTGGACACAAAGACCCACACCATACGAGCCAATGATCCATTTAATTTCTAAAGCCTCAGTTCCGCTGCCTCACAAATGAACACGAGTGGCCTTTGAGCTTTTCCAGTACTACATATGCATATAGGAATGGGAAATTAAATGGAGTATGGATAATACAATTGATTTTAATGGCTGCATAGAACAACAGAACAGGGATGTTCCACCATGATGTCTCAGCCACTCTCATTCAGGTCCATTTGTTCGTTATGGGGAGTGATTTAGCTGCGGTTTAATGAAGGCTGATTGGCAACGTGTCTGAGCACCCATTATCATCAGCGGGCTGCTTCTCACTGCAATCTACAATTATGGGCACATTTAGGCAGGAAGGCTGGGAGGCTTAAATATGCTATCAACGGTGACTGCCGCTCCGCCACCTGTACAGGGCCGTGCACCAGACCATGTCCTCTATCCTTCAGTGCACACTCATCTGTCTCTCTGGCCTGTCATTCATCCCTTCGCTCAATCATGCCTTTTATTTTTACATTATTTTTAACACTATTAAACCTTTCTTAGTTTCCTACTTTTTCTGTTTCTCTTTGTTCACTTTTTCTTTCTTTCTTAGTTTCCTACTTTCTTTCTTTCTTATGTTCTTACTTTCTTTCTCCAATTCAATTCAATTCAGCTAATTCATTCACATACTGCTCCTGCTTCTCCGTGACTCCAGCATAATATAGCCTATAGCAGCCAAGGGGACAGAGCTAAGAGAACATCTCTCTGTCTCTGTCTCTGTCTCTCTCTCTCTCTCTCGTCCTCTGTGTGTATAAATCAGCAGTATTATCCGTCTGGATGTCGAATCATAATGAGGGGATTGGCAGTGATGGCTCATGAGCGTGTGGGTGCTGATAAAAAAAAGTGTGGTTGATTAACAGAGAGAAGTGCATTGATTCCTATTGACAGGCGTTCATCCAGCGCTTAATGAAAAGGATGCAAATGAACACTCATTCTGTGGTGCTACACTGAAGCCGGGGAGATGGCTCTCTGACTGCTGAATGCAGTCTTAAGGGCCACATGTATCATTGGCCATGGTACACTGGGGACTCCTTCAGTAGGGCATTCAGACCACTCCATGGCCCCAGGGAGCTGAGGAATTCAGGCCATGCACGGAGAAAGAAATGGACTGTGTCCATACATGCAGTGATTGTAATGGACTGAGATCTGGGGAATGGTGCCATGAATAATGGTGTCGTATCGATTCAGGCATAAAGAATACGATGATACCATGCTTTCAGAGTCATGTTTTTTTTTTTATATATCAAAATGGTATATTAGTGTATATGTGGTGTATTTGTCTGTTAGAGCCTTATGTGTGTTTTGTCATCTTTGTATAGAGGTCTGTGAGTAAGGAGAGAATACTACCACTGATTTCAGGCTGCAAGCTGTTGATATTAGCATCCACGGAAAAAGGATATATGACCATCTTTCCTTTTCTGCCTTCTTTCACCTCCTCCTTTCCCATAGCAACAGACTGGCACCTAGCAACCATGACCGGATACAGCGGCTGAGGCAGGAGTTCCAGCAGGCCAAGCATGAGGAGGAGCCTGACGATCGTCGCCGTACCTACAGCTTCCAGCAGCAGTCGTGGGTGAGTGTTCAACATGCTTCCCGCCAGTCGCCTGGCCTATTAATCCATTAAAACCTTTCCAGCCTTGTGTATCCTCAGTAGTTCCCACTGTTGCTCTAGTCATGCACCATCCAAATCTATTTCATACATTCCATATACGCCTAGAAATTAAAATGTTGGGGCATCCTTTTTAAGGATATCTGTGGGTGCTTACTCTTAATGCACTGACTCCAGATTTAGTCCACTTCTTGTGAATGTTCTCGTTCTTTAAACGACTTTTTTTTTTGACCATCCTTTCAAGACTGCAGTCGCCCCTTTTTCTTGTGCACCTTTTGCTACAACACAGTTCCCTTCAAGTTAATCCTGTACTTCAATACAGCACACTGTGAACAGCTAGCTTTTCTCAGCATTTTTTCTAAGGCTTACCCTCTTTCTGGAGGGTGTTGATCATCTTCTGGAAAACTGCCAAGTCAGCAGTCTTCCCAGGGATGTTGGTTGCCTGCACAGATCTTGAATGAGTACATGGTATTTATATGGTCTGAATATTAATGTACTCAAACTCAGAAACAAATATCGAAATAGGTTGATATTTTACTTTGCACTTTTGGAGCTGTAGGCCATAATGATCACACTTCAAGTGCCTATTGTTAGCCTGTTTTGCACCTGTGTTTTGAAGATGCTCTCTGAGTACACTCTGAAATGTTAGCTTATTTTAGGTTTAATCCAGAAGTGGTGGCTTCTATAATTAGACTAACATCAGGCCAGTGTCAGTGGTGTCGATGTGTGATCTACATACATTTGTCATCTCTATTTTTCACTTCACTTTTTGGAAGTGGTGTAGGTGTGACTGCTATACATCTGTGATCAGAAGTTGTTCATTTCTTTCTGATGTGGTCTTGTACATTCAGGTAATTATGCAGGTGAGCACTGGATGATCCCATTACATTTCTACCTTTTCAGTCTTTGTAGCAAAGAATTAGTTACAGCAGCAATCACAGAAATCATTCAAAGGGCACACAAGCAAGGCTTTGCTTTATTTACTTGCACACTTCCAGAAACCCCATTCAAGTGTCTGTTTTTTAACACTACACCCTTGTCCTTTCCTTCTTCATTTGCATTCAGAGGTTAGAGGTTATATGTTATTTGAATGTTACCTGCAAGATAAAACAATATACACTGCACAGGGGGCTGAGAACTCCCTCACCGGCAGGTCAAAGGCCACATAGCTGTGTATCTTTGTGCTGTAATGGCTTGAATCAGACATGGCGATCTGTCCTTCGCTTTCCTGTTCTCAAGACGCAAGGCGAAAACCGTGGCAGCCTAATTACCTTGAGGAATAGAACCATTTCCTAAATTGGAGGTCAGTTCACTGACCCTCTTCACATGGACACATATTTGGACTGTTTCCTCCCTGGACATGTTTTCCTAACACGGATGGCCCTTTTGAATGTGCCTCTTCTGTTGATTAGGGAGAGGAGAGGAGCTCCCAAAAAGGCCCCAGAGCTGGAAAAGGAACACTTACTCATTTTCTTTTGGAAAGCATGGAGAGGCTGAAAATTAATTTCTCTCATTGCGTCACAGACATGCAATCGAGACAATAAAAATATAGCTATTTTTGGAAGAAATGTTCTCACAGAGCTCCAGATACTCATAAGCAGGACATGCTCTCTCTGTTAGTAGGATTTAGAATGGAGATGTTTAAAAAGACCTCTTTTTGGATCGGCTTCCTCATTTTAAAAGCAGTCAGAGCTCAAGTGACTTTCTTATATTAATAAAATGGGATGAGTGGTGGAGGTATATACATGTTTCACTTCAAAGCAGACTGTTGATGAACATTTTTCATCGCACTTAATTGTTTGGTCTTTCATATAGTCTATAATTGTTTGGTCATAATTTGGCTAAATGTCCTCGTTCTGCAGGTGCAGTAATAAGGTCGTGGCTCTCTTGTGAGCCCACTGTATTAATAGCCAGCAGTTTGATGTCTCTTTTTGAGCAGCTTTGGCTTCAGGTGACTGGATGTGTTTGCTGAGTGAAGCTGTGCTCTTTGACTCTGGAGTGATAACAGGGAGAGCTTTCCTGCATTCAGCTTTTCAGATGTGAAACAGGGCTGCGTTCTGTTATTTGCACCACTTCTGTACTGATGTTTCCGCAACTGGCTGTTGAACTACAGGATTGGCCTGCTGGGATATGAGGGAAATATATGGAATATCGAAAAAAGAGGTTGTTGCAGCCATTGGTCTGTGAATGGCTTTGTAGCCCGCAGGCTTGTGAAATATTGATGCTGGCCATAAACAGTTATCACAGCTCCTAAACACTCTCATCAGCTAATCTTTAAGATGATTGTTTATATGTCTGTAGGGTTTTATGCATGTGCATGTTCTTTTTTTTTTCTTCTTTTGTTCTTTTGTTTTTTGTTTTTTTTAAATGCTGCAGTGTGCTTTACGCTGTAGAAAGTGTTTTTTTTTTTTTTTTTTTTTAGGAAACACTCTGTCCTCCTGAATATGAAAATTGGAGCCTGTAAAAGAACTGCCAGGGCTGCGCTCTTGTAGTTCTATAGGAATTAACTCTTTTAGCTGGAGGTAAAATATCTCCAAAGATAGAAAGGAAGAAAAAGGGAGACAGGTAAGATGAGGCAGGCCCAGCTATAATGCCTCACTTGATCATACTGTCAGAAGTGTGACAGGATGGTGTCATAAAACTGTCATAACAAGGTAACGGGCACCTCTAGGGATATTATTTCACTCTTTTTGAAAGGAAATGGCCAGCAACAATGAAAAGATTTAAATTATTGTAGTAGCTCAGTTGCAGTGTGTATTCATTTCCGCGTGCAGGGTGATCTACTATAGTATTACACAGCACACTGGTGCCATTCATTGGACAAGGTGAGACAGACTGTGCAATTCCTTTAAAACATCTAAAGGAAATGTGCTGCCTGAGAGTTGGACAACACATTTCCTCATTTTTACTGAAACAAGACTACTGATCGCTCTGACGCTTGTTTTTATAGTTTAAAATCTTGAGCAGCTCAGTACTGTCCCACCTAAAAGCTGACCAGTAAAACTTTGGCCTCTCCAGAAATGATTTATCCCCTTTAGAAATGTAGTCATGAAGGGAAGCAGGCAAAACTTCAAAGTTAACTGAGCTTTAATCACATTTGGTCTTAGTACAATGGGGCAGCGGTGGCCTAGTGGTTAGGGCGTTGGCCACATGATCGGAGGATCGGGGGTTCGAGCCCCTTCCCGATGGGTTGCCCTGAGGTACCCTTGAGCAAGGTGCCGTCCCCGTCCCACTCCTCCCTGCGATGGGCTGGCGACCTGTCCAGGGTGCGTCCCCCGTCCTCGCCCTGTGTGCGCTGGGTTGGACACCAGCACCCCCCCGCGACCCCGTTTGGGACAAGCGGCAGAAAATGGATGGATGGATGGTCTTAGTACAACTTATGATGCTTCTCTTACACAAGCCTGCTAGAAGGGAATGGTATGGACATATCAATGGAAATATTTTTTTTTAACGCAAGCTGTTCGCCTAAAGACTCAGTAATAAAGACTTCTTTAGCTTGGAATATCAATAACTGTAGAATAATGAATATGATGCCAATTCCTGCGAGTGTTACCAACATTTCTAGAGCACAGACAATGAGACATGTTTTTCTTCTTGCTGGCAATGAATGCCCTTAAAAAGAAACAAACTTCCTAAATGGTTATTGGCTCCTTGAATGGAGAAAAGCTTTAATTGCTCTTGAAGCTTTAAAAGATTCTTTACACAACTACATAATAATACCCCAAATACCCCAAAACTGGCTATATAGTGGCATCCTTCCAAGGAATCTTTTTTGGCACCTTTATTTGTATGTGTATACATCCATCTTTAGAAAGCAGGAGGAAGAGGTTCCAGATGTTCAACATGAAGCAAAGTCCTTCCAGCAGCCACATCCAAGCTTGTAAAAAGTTGAGTTGAGGGAGTATGCGTATGTGCCTGCATAACAGGCTCACGTGGTATGAGCGGCCACACACACGTATACTGTATGCTCAGAGAGAGACCCGTATACAGCGTTTCTCTTCGTGTAACAACTTCGCAATGGTAAGCTTACCACCCACCATTGCAAAAAAAGAAAACACTTTTGAATGCATGTATACCTGCATGTTTCTTCCTTGAAGAAACATAAAGGAGCTCCGGGCCATTTGTATGTGCAATCATAGACACTGTGCATAAAGGAGCATGAGGAGCATGAGGAGCATGAGGTTTAAAAGAACTGTGAAATTATAGTTGTCAACAAGCTTGAGAATAGATGATTGGTGATGATGATGATAACACTGATGATAAAAGTGCTTTCCCACTAAAACAGGGGTTCCACTCTGGCTAAGAAAACATATCACATTCTACCTCTTCTCCCAAATTCACATCTGAACTTGGTCGTATAAACAGTGTCATTCTGATGGAAGACATTTTTTTAGCACATGCTTAGAGCTTTACCTCTGTCTGTATCTGCTGTTTTTAATGAAATTGACAACAAAATCTTTTAGGCTGAAAATGAGAGTCAAAAACCTTGTGCTTCATGATGCCTGGAGAACTGTTCCTCCACAACACCATAAATACAGCTCTTTGGAAGCAAATATGAATAAATGAAGGCTGGCTTAAAACTTTTGCACAGTACTGTGTATAGTTGTAAAGGTACAGTAACCAATGGCTTTGTAGATAATTGTTAACCAGTTTCAGTGCAAATTCTTTCAGAGGGAAAATGGCTCATACATACTCTAATGGCCAGTGCTAGCAAAAGGTTATCTTTGTAACTGTAAATCAGCTAAACATGCAGCAGGCTGCTGAAACTATAGCCGCATTCAGTCAGAGCAGTATAATAATTCAGGACTTGGATGATAAGACCTTCATGATTCAAGACAGCTATTATCCACTCCATGGAACAGACACTGCTTGCCTTTGCACCAATTCTATACATTTCCGCACATGCAGCAGATAAGATTATCTCGAGCAAAAAGGGAGCAGTCTTGATGCACACATTCAGCACTTTGTAATGCATTGCTGAATGTTTGACCCCTGCACCCCTCCACTTAGGCATTTGTGGGACCTTCATTAAGCAGTCTCATTGATGCTGGACAAGATGCTCCTAATAGCACAAATGTGAGTTTGTGTGTGTGTGTGCATCTTTCTGCATGAATATGATCTGGAACATCATCAGATTTTCACACAAGGCCTGAGAATAGACAAATAGAATCCAATTGGTCAGACAAAAATGTTTTTCATTTATTTATTAAGGGAAATATTACATATCTGAGTGGCAAAAGGGTTTGAACATCTAAGATTAGCAATAATTTGAGGATGAAATTCTCAGGAAAACGCTGCGAGGTGGTAGAATCATGGTTTGGACCTGTTTTGCTGCAGCTGGCTCTGGAAAGCTTAGCAATTACAAAAGTAAGTAAACTAATTATTATGACATTGTTAGCCAAAAATTTCATCTCTACTCCAGTTACTTGGTGGTTACTTTAGTGCAAAATATTTCAGAGGTAAAAAAAAAAAAAAATTTGACTGTGTTTCTTCCTTTGGTCAAACAAGAGGACGGTCAAAGCATGAGAGACCATTGTTCTCTACAAGCATTTTTGCAGCTGTATATTTTGGTATAGAGCTATTACTCACTCACTCATTTTCATAGCTGCTTTTCGCGAAATGCAAGGAAACATCCTGGACAGGTTGCCAATCCATCGTAGAGCAGACACAGGCAAAAACACATATACACACACTCACACATTCACACCTACGTCCAATTTAGCATCTCTGATCCACCAGACGTGCATGTGAAAGTGAAAAGTGAAAGTGAAAAGTGAAAGTGACAACCCTTGTCATTGCGAGGTCACAGCACTGCACACCATGAACCACAACTAAATTGGACCTCTGCTTTTAACCCATGCAAACACCGTGCAGCAGTGGGCAGCTATTGAAAGCACCCGGGGAGCAGTGACGGGGGACGGTACCTTGCTCAGGGGTACCTCAGGGCAACCTACTTGTGAGGGAATCGAACCCACAATCTTCCGATGCAGGGCAACTCCCTAACCACTAGGCCACCGCTGCCCCTGTCTTTGGATGGTGGGAGGAAACCAGAGCCGCCTGGGAACTGAACCCAGGACCTTCTCGCTGTGAGGCGACAGCACTACTCACTACTATTAGATTACCAAAAAAAACAAATAATGCATTGCCTATTTGCACCTTTACATTTGTTTAACTTCCCAGGCTGATGGCAGGATGCTTCATGGAGTGTAAGAGGGCTCTTCCTGCAGTGGAATGGGACCATGAGGAAGGCTTTTGAGCATTTTCATCTTTTGTAGTCTTCCTCTTTATTTGATCTTATTCCTTTCCTATCACTGCCTTTCTTTTCTTCTGTCAGACTCTGTCTCTCTCTCTCTCTCTCTCTCTACTTGTTTCTCTTTCACTTTGTTGTTCTGGTCTTCCACTCTTTCTTATTCTTTTCATTATATTTCTTAATCTCCTCCCTTTCCTTTTAGTGCAGGAGGTTTAAGTGACAGATCAGATCTGAATACTATCTGGCTAGTGCACTAAACGTCACCTCCAATACTGGCTATTCTAAACATTTTTTGGTTTTCTTTTTTTCTGAGTTTGTCTCTTTCCTGTTCTTATTTCTTTTCTGTGTCAGCTTGTGTAGTTAGGCATATTAGTAGAGAAATTCATTCCATATGTGAATTTGTGTGTGGGTGTGTGTGAGAGAGAAAGAGAGAGAGTAGAGAAATGGAAGTAATCTCTGGAAGTGATTGTGTGTCTGGAGCAGTAGACAGTGTTATGAGGAGTAGAGGGAGTTAGCTTATGCGCAGGCCCTGATCCTCATCCAGCCAGCTAGCTGACCCAGCTTTGATATAAAAGGCTACGGGTCACCCCACATGGTAATCATAACTATTACCATTTGGAAGTCTGCTGGCCTGCTGGCGCACAACCACCCATTTCTTTTTCACCGGCTCATCCACACATTCTTATTTTGAATTGCTGCAAACAATTTTTCGTGATTACAGCTTTCTTGGACAAAGTGCACTCGTGTTTGAACAGATGGGGCTAGTTGTATTTTGGTGTTTTCTTTATCTTCACAGTTAGAAAGGAGCTTAGATGTGAAAAAGGTGTGGCGGAAGGGGGCGGATGATTTTTCTTGATTTAAAAAAATTAAGAAGTGACATGTGCCATCATTAAATGTGATTAGGGTAAAGGTCAAGCTTTTATATCAGATGAAGAATGAACTTTATCCAATCAGATTCTTGTAATGGCTAATGCAGTTTAGGGGCTCAAACGCATTAACTTTCCAAAATCATGTAGCAAAAATCATTCATTCAGCAAAGTATCATTTGATGACGGAAGAAACACATTCATTTCTTCTCATATAATGTCAGTGTGTGTTTATATAAGTGACTATATTGTGGTGGCTACAAGGATCTTGACATTTAAGAAAAGTTCATTTAAGAACATTTTTATTTTATTTTAAGCAGAGATGGACAAGTACACATTCTTTACTTGGGTAGAAAACCGCCCTGGTAATATTAGAACTACTGATTCAACTTCTTTACTCAAGTAAAATTAAAAGTACAGGCTCTGAAATGCGCTCAGAGTACAAAAGTAGCATTTTAGAAGACATTTCTACTGGCCGTTTGTGTGCAGAGTCAACCCAAACATTTCATTTGGTTCATTCATTGATTTATTTCATTTATATGATTTCATTCATTCATTTCAATTCATTTCCTTTCATTATTATAATTCAAAGACCATTGCACCATTTTAATTCCAAACACAGTAAAAGCCATCTACTGAGTTTCTTATGTTTTTTGCGCTTTGTGTCATTTGCATTTCATGTTTGTTATGTTGTCCAAATTAATTGTCCATTCAGGCTGAAATCATTCTTGACGTCAGGCGTCACGAGATAACTTAAGAATAGTTGATCATTCACAAAAACTAAAGTAACGTCTGTCCTGATAGTGAAGAAATCTAAGGTAGAGATATTTGGGTAAATTATACTACATCCTCAGGGTGGTGGTCTTGTGGTAGGATACTTGGCTTGTCTCCAGTCTCCAATCTCCAGCACTAGCACTACCACCGTTGGGTTCCTGAGCAAAAACCCTTAACCCCGAGTTGCTCCAGGGGGACTGTCCCTGTAATCAGGAGTTGGAAGTCACTCTGGATAAGAGCATCTGCTAAATGCTGTAAATGAAAGTGAAAAGTGAAAGTGACAACCCTTGTCATTGCGAGGTCACGGCACAGCACACGTGAACCACAACGAAATTGGACCTCTGCATTTAACCCATGCACACTCAAACCCGTGCAGCAGTGGGCAGCTATTGAAAGCGCCCGGGGAGCAGTGATGGGGACGGTACCTTGCTCAAGGGTACCTCAGGGCAACCTATTGGGAAGGGGTTTGAACCCCTGATCCTCCGATCATGCGGCTAACGCCCTAACCACTAGGCCACCGCTGCCCCGGTGGCCTAGCGAAGTGCAAATGTACTCAAGTGCAGAAACGTTATTGTTCTTCTTAAATACATTAAAATGCTTTTCACAACATGTAATGTGATTTGTAATTTGTGATTATGTAATGTGACCTTTAACCCCTGACCCCAAAACTCAACCTCTGTAACCAGAAGGAAGGTTTACTCTTTAGCCCAGGAATTTTATCCAAACACCGTTTTACACAGTCTGTAAAAACAAATGTTTTGACGGTCCCCATGAGCCAGGATAGTGTTGTTTTCCTTTGCTTTCTTGGCATTTTTGTAGTAGAAATCAAAGACACACACAGAAAGAGTGAAATTAAGATAATTCCTATTCCCCTATGTTCCTGTCCTCAGGCTGCCGAATTGGGGGCTTCTTTCCTTCTTCAAATCTCATTTAAAAATATCATTTCTGTGACTAATTGTTTCCTTGCCGTTTGTTTTTGCCCCTGTTAAACTGCGCAGTAATATCATTTCCCCTTGTTTTTGCTGTTGCATGGTGCGCTAGTGGCTGCTACCAGACATGTTGTATCTAGAGCAGTCTCTGTGCTCTCTTCATTAGACACACATGTAATTGCCTTGCTCTCCGTTTTTAATGGAACTGACTCCGACAAGGGCTTTAATGCTTGTTTTTACAGCTGTTCTCTAAAGACAAGGACCTTTTTTCATAGACATTAAAGTCTCTTGCCTCTTACATGTCCTTTTTGAATGTTCTTCCAAATATATGCACTGCATTAGTATTAGCGCTCTGGGTCAGTGAATGCTAGCCTGGCTGCTCAAACACCTAATCGTATTGTCATGCAATAACAATGTAGCTCATTAGAGGCCAATGCATTGCATGGGAAGGTAATCGCCCTGCTCAGAAGTGAGTGCTCCATCATTGCGAGTCACACACAGCATGGCTGAGGTCAGGGTTGAAAAATGCATATGGGGTCGAGCTCTGCAGTTGTTTGGGTTGAGTGAAGTATGGTCTGTTAATGGCCGTAAATGAAATCCTCATGTTGAAATACTAGTGTATGGCTGCCTGGGTATCGCTGACAGATACTGTGCATCATGGACATGACTGTGTGTGTGTGTGTGTGTGTGTGTTGTTTTCTACAGTCCAGTGCTGGCGGCTACAGTCAGACAGGACGGCATTCTGTTTCTGTAGAAGTCCAGATGCAGCGACAGAGACAAGATGACTTCACACAGACTCAGAGACAGTACAACTCCTTACCAAGGTAAGAAAACACAAAGGTATGAAAGCAAGCGGCCATTTCTCTAAAACATCGCAAGTGACGTTCGTTTGTCAGTAAGTCAATTCTGTTGCAGAAGATTCTAAAGCTGAGCTACCAATATTAAAAACTTTAAATGTTGCATAGAGTAGGGCATCATTTTGGATTCCGCCAATAAAATCTTAAAATCTTTATATTTTAATACAGTAGACATAGCTAATGATGTGCAGCCCAGCTGAGACTGTAGTGGATGCAGGTTATGCACCTAATAACCTCCTTTGCATTGGTTTGAAAAATGATTGGACATCAAGTGACTGGAGCAGAAAGATTAAGTGCAAAAAGTATCTCTTGCTATGTGAATTGATGATCCATGAAAGGAGAAAAAAAAAAAAAAACGTACATACATAAAACGGGTATAAATGTCGAATATCTCCTACACCGAATATATGAAAAAATGGTCAATCGGAGCTTAAGTTACATTGCTTTTGTTTTTTTTTTTCCCCTCTTCAAAACAAGACTATGTATTACTATTATAGGCTTTTCTTTGCAACGATTCCTGGACACTGTCTCTAAAAAAATCAGAAGCTTATAATAATAAATATAATATTAATGGCCATTTTAATGCAGAATTCAGTTACAGCTCACATCTGGAAGTTGCTTTCTGTTTCTAAAACAAATTTATTAATTATTATAAATGTATATTTTTTAAAGATGGTTACCACTGATTTCAAACTGCCCTGTTACACAGTTCTGTGCAAAAGTTTTAGGCAGGTGTGAAAAAATGCTGCAAACAAAGAATGCTTTCAGTATAAAAAAAAATAAATAATGATTGTTTATTTTTATTAATTTACAATTTTTATTATTTTATTAATCAAATCAATATTTGGTGTTACTGCCTTTTGCCTTCAAACCAGCATCAGTTCTTCTAGGTACACTTGCACAAAGTCAGGGATTCTGTAGGATTATAGTCGGTGTATGATCAACCAGTTTTACCAAACAGGTACCGATGATCATCAGTGTCACACGGAGGTTGAAACACAGTCATGTTTGGAACAACTGACCAGCCGAGTTCCTTCACAAACTGTGCAAGTGTACCTAGAAGAATTGATGCTGTTTTGAAGGCAAAGGGTGGTCACACCAAATATTGATTTGATTTAGATTCTCTTTTGTTCACTCACTGCATTTTGTTGATTGATGAAAATAAATGATTAATACTTCCATTTTTGAAAGCATTCTTTGTTTGTTTGCAGTATTTTTTCACACCTGCCTAAAACTTTTACACAGTACTGTACATGCGCAGTACTCACACACACACACACACACACACACACACACACACACACACACACACACACACACACACACACACAGAGTCTGAGTAGCTACAGATCCTCTACCCTCTAAAACTCAATAAAGAGCACCTGGAGAACTTGTTTTCAGGGGAAGTTTATCTTGGCAGCTGCACTCCTCTGGGCCTCGCTCAGTTTTTGGGGGGCGGTTTAGTTCCTTTATCTCCATCTGTTTCTCCATCTACTCTCATCCTTCCCTCGTTTGCTCTTTCCGCCTTCCTCTTCAGCGTTTTTGTCATAAATGTCAGTAGCGTTCAATGTGAGTGAAATGTCTCTGTGGCCAGAGGCTCTGTTTGATATCAATGTTCATAACCGCTTAATCTTTCCCTAACAAATGCAAAGCAGGCAGTCAGTGCATGCCAGCATGCTGTTCTTAAAAGAAAAACTGGTCACACAAATTCAGTCATTGCAACTCACTTAACACTCATTACATCACTTTCCCAATCACTAGTTATGTTTTCTTCTTCTGTTCTGTTTCTTTATGTTCATATTCCGTGTGCTTTCCAGTGTTCCATTTTTTTTTTTGACCTTATTGTAGAATCATAAATAGGTTTGTTCATTCAGACTTTTTTGTCTACTTTAATGTATAATCTGCCTCCAGCATTGAAGTGAAAGTGACTATTTGTCATTGTGAAAACACAGAAAAGCACACAGTGAAACACCACAACATGCATCCTCAGCATTTAACCCATAATCTCAGTGCAGCAGGGGTCAGCAATGTACAGTGCCCAGGGAGCAGTGCTGTGTACAATACCCTGCTCAGGGATACCTCTGGGCAACCTACTTGTCTGGGATTTGAACCCATGGCCTTCTGATCCGGGGGCCTAGTCCCTAAACACTAGTGTCTAAGTTGCTGAGAGTAAACTGGGTCAGCATGTGGAACTGAAGCTTTTTGTTTGCTGCTGTGTTTTCGATCGCTGTATAAGCAGCACCAAGCTGCCGTTATTTTTGGCTGCACTGTGATCGTCTCTGTGCACCAAATTACATTGGAATGAAAAATCTGAATTAATATCTGAAATCTCTTACCATTCATGTGTTTACTTAGTCATAACAGTTGTTTTGTGACATGAAACCTAAAATAAAAAGTAGGAATTTTGAGCTTTTGTAAATATTACACATCAAACGTGACAAAAGTATTGAGAAAGCAGTTCGAGCAGTTAGTGCTTTTTTTGGCTCAGAATTAAAGAGTTAATGTTTCCTAAAACTACAAACAGACAACCCTAACCAAAGGTGCCATTTGAGTGGATTTATTTTTTTCTTACTTTATTACTATTTCCCTTTTCAGTGTTTTCCTTGCTGAAAGCTTGCCAAAATCACTTTGGGGGGGAACGCTGTTTGGTTGAACGGAAGAAAACAGACTGTCGAGCTTAGAGCTGCTTCATTTGTTTTCCTAAGTATCAGATTATGCTCTTTAGGTATTTGCTACAGGAATGTGCGCCATTTCTGTTTGTGCAGGGTGGCGTTGTGCATGAGTGTGTGTGTGTGTGTGTGTGTGTGTGTGTGTGTGTGGTCTTCCCTACATAGAGTTCTGTTTTCTCAAGCCTGTAGTATCGTGCAAGGTATGTACAGTTTCAGAATCTGAGCTCAGATCTCATCTGAAGCAAGCCCATCATTGTTGCGTGTGCCTGTTTCTTTCTCCTATTGTGTGTGTATGTATGTGTGTGTGTGTGTGTGTGTGTGTGTGCGTGCGTGCCTATGAGAGGGCATATGTCCATGTGTGTGTCCTCTCTATTACCAATTAGATTTAGAGACATGATACCTGTGTGAATACATAGTGCATAAATATACATAGTGAATACGTAGGTTTGTTGAAGTGAAAGTGACTACCATGGTAAAATGTATGTAATATAAATATGGAAGACGGTATAACCCCACCTCCAGTCACTTCATCTATAAACAAACCTGTGTGTTTGTTTGCTGGAGTTCTCTGTACACTAATCCGTTTCTCCTCCTACTTCCCTCTGAGGGTAGTATGGTGACTCTGGAAGTCAATAGAGATGCTGACACCCAATACAGGGAACACGGACATAATGACACCAATCAATGCAAGCGATCCACGCCCACTTTTCCTCTCCGCCTGAAGCTATCGCTCGTGGCAATGTCACTATTGGATGCTTCAATCTAAGTGTTGTCTGTTTATCCTCCGGGACTGGTGTCGAGATCCAGCCACGAGGAAGCGCCTTGCAGACCCCTGCTATTTGATATGCATTCCTTCCAATAATCTCATAGCACCCCGCTGAGCCAGGTCAAGCTGGTGAGAAGTGACCTCTGACTTATGGAAAGCGCAGTTTGCTCATTAGATGTGTTGATGGAGTGCCGGGGCATGATACTGACCAATAGCAGGGCAGCTTTAATACAACCTGTGTAGTGATGGAGTTAACAAGCGCAAATGGCTCTAGAGTGTAGAATTAGTGCTGCAGTAATGAAGGGTGTAATGTTTGGAGAAGGATTATAGACAAAGAGAGGAAGTAAGAAGGAGAAAGGGGAATTGAGCAAGTGGCGAGTGAGAAAGAGAAAAACATATTTGGAGACATAGTTGGAGACATAGTTGGAGACATCTAGGCATTATTACTGGATGGAGCACATTTTGCAAGTGATCAATTCTAGTGTAGTAAATACACATATGCACAGCATATCTTGTTGGAAAGTGTGTGTTGCACCTTTGGTGAAACTCTGATTTGTCCCAGATGGAGTGTTTGATCAATAGAACTGATATTTACTTCTCAGCTGTGACACTTTGGCTCTGTTCTGTCATGACCTCATTAGGCTTTCCCGATACATAACTCACTTTGTGACTGACCACAAATCAGTCTAAGGATTGTATGAAGGTGTCATCTTTGCTTGATGTCATTACAGCTGAAAATTCTGAATTATCACTCTTGCAGGATGATTATGATCTATATATCCCTACCGCGGACACGAAGAAGTCAGGCTTAGGGTCAGGGCCAGGTTTAGATGACAGAACATTCTGTGATATAGGTCAGTACTTCAGACTACTTTAGTATTTCAGACGGCTCAAAATACATAAAACGTTCAAAAAGAATTACGGCTGCTTACTGGAAATCTGGTGCATGTCTGAATAATGCAAATCTGTGGAAAGTTCCTTTTGGTGAATTACAGGATGATGATGAGCCCTGTCAGGCTGGTAAGACGTTTCTACAAGAGAATACGATCTTTAAAATGCATGTCAAAGTTTTGCGCTGCGAACCATTTCTGATTTTGATCATGAGTGTTAGAAATTATGTGAGAATATGAAGAGACTATTTAAAGTATGTAGATCCTTCACACAGGGTAAGCTGGTTTGGATGAACTCTGAAAAAGCAAAACATTATATGACGGTTGTATAGCATTGAAAAGGTTTCAGAACATTAAAAAATGCAAGAATTGTTCTTTAAGAACTAAAACAACTTCTTCTTTGGCATCAAAGTATTCTTTCTGGCATTCCTTTTTAAGATTTGAATGTAGCACCGCCCAGGAAGAATAGGAATAGAATATCATCTGTTAGTGTAATATCATATCATTGGAAAATGGGAAAGAGGCGAAGCCATTTATTCTTAAAAAGTATTTGATGAAGCTGCTATAAAGAACAAATCTTGCATCCATTGTCTAGTGCGCAGCTCAGCGAGCGGAAAAATCTGTCGTTTGCTCATTTTTGATGTGTTTCTACAACACTCTGCCCATGCACAGAGGACAGTGCCATATGAATCCACTCAGGCCTACATCTAAGTGTGTGTTTGTGTGGACACTGCATAACAGGACTGAAGACTGATTAAGAGTAATGAATGTCATCTGAAAGAGAGAGAGTGCTATTTGATGAAACATCTGTATGTTATAACAGGTCAAAGAGGAACACACACATGCAAACTCTTACATTCTCTGTCTTTAGCAAACACAGACATTACATTTTAAAAAAAGTCAAATGCTTTCTTTTTCACTTAAATATTTCCTGCTTTTGTCAAATGAAAAGGGGGTATTTTATTATGATTGGAATGAAATGAAAGTGGTTTTATTTTTAGTGGTTTTGCGCACAGAAATAAAAATGACATTTGCTCAAAACTTTGGAACGGACTGGAACAAGATGCAGAATTTAAATAGAATAAACTCGTAATCTTTTAGCATTAAAATTGAAATGATCTTTCAAAATGTCTGTTGATTGCTTTAGGCCCCCAAGGGTTAAATCATAAGTATTCATTTTTGTCAATGTCAAGATTCATTTCTGTCAATGAAACATTGATTGTGATCGGACCCCCACCGTCCCTCTCTTTCAGGCAGCCACGTAAAAACCCCAACAACGTTTCTCAGGACTCCTGGGATAAGGTCTTTCCCCCGGGTGACGTGTTCCAATCTGCAAAAGAGAACCCACGCTACTCCAGTCATCAGGGTGGCCGGGGTGCCAACGGCTACCTGAGCACTCCGGTGTCTGGCCTGAATGCTCGAGTACTGCTAGAGACCCAGGAGCTGCTGCGACAGGAACAGAGGCGTAAAGAGCAGGAGGCTCAGGCCAAACTTGGTCCAGTACCTGATCCCCCAACCATCACCCCATCGCCCCCCAAAGGTCCTTACAGGCAGGACGTCCCTCCTTCCCCATCACAACTCGCACGCCTAAACCGACTGCAGAGTCCTGAGAAAGGCCGGCCATTCTACTCGTGAGGTGAATAAGAAGACAGAGCGAGATTGGATGGGAAGCGTGAAGGGGCTGGCGCGCCACTTGCTCGCTGAGAAATGCACAGTGGTACTAGAGTGAGATACATTTCCTTTCTATCTATATCTGCCGTACCTTTTATTTTGCTCTGAATTACCATGGGTACTTAGCTGCAGCCTCTTGCCTGTACTTGTAAGAGAACAGAAAAACAATTAAATTCAAACTCAAATTTGAAGCCATTGGGCAGTTGCTGAATTATGTCTTTAATTATAAGTAATAAACAATATAATAAATTATAATAATTATAGGTCTTAGAAGAGGACGGACAAGGCTTGGCAAAGTTGTTTTTATAAAGTTTTATCAAACTTTAGAAGAGAAAAATTCACTTTTTGGGCAGGAACCTATGAAAACCATTACCCTATGAACGAATCTTCCATCTCTTAAGGAGGAAATAACACCAAACTGCAACCTGATTGACCAATAGCTAAAGTAAAGAATTCATCACCACATTGGATACAAATGTGTGATGGTGTCAACAGGTTATGAGTTCGGTTTTGAAAAGGGGAAGCTCTGCCTCATGAGTGTCCATGATAACTCACTGCATGCTGTGGCAGGTAGAGATCTGAGCGAAAACCGCTGGAATATTCTATTCAGGACTTCTATTCTGAACTTTGCAGAAAAAAACGGGGATTGGTTATATGAGTATATTTTTAAATGTATTGTGATACTTTTGTATTTTTAGTGTGATCTGCCAACCTCCCTCAGTATATTACAATGCAGTTTTGGGCCTGGAAGGCCTTTTACCAGCATACGTTTGAGATTTCCCTGCTGAAGGACATCTACAAAACCTGGAAATTAGCACAATCCGGCCTGGACATCCACCCTCTAGGAACGGAGCTGGACAGTCTTGTCTTAGTATGTTGGAGGTTATGTGCGTGTGCACGAATGTGTATGAATGTTGTATTTTTATACTGAATCCCTCCCAGCTATCCTTGACAATCACATGACGGCCAGCGTAGGACTTTTCTGCATTGGTATTCCTTTAGCACTGTGACCTACTTATCCTGTTTCAAAGTGAGTATTAATTTGGAATGTCTGGCACAGTGTTCAGGAAGGGAGACAATGTGATTGTGTTTCAGATATAATTCAGAGTGTTGCTAATAAGAGGACACTGTGCATATCAGTGTGTGAGTCAGAGTGGAGAAGGGAGGAGTACATGGCCTTCACCTGTGGCTGAAGTGTGGCATGTATGCATTTGATTGGGCCAGTCATCCAGCATCCTTCTTATGAAATCCTGATCTGAATGCCAAACGACTCCCTGCTTCCTGCATAGTGCATAACATTGAGTATAAATAGTGCACTATATGTATGCAGAAGAATCCCTTTAGGATTCAGGACCAGTCACCTCTCCCAACCTTTTAAATTATGCTTTATTAAGCACAAACAAAATACTTTTTCAAGTTACGGCAACAATAATAAACAACGATCCTTGGTTCTTCTCATATCCTTCAGTTTGTAATTTGTTGAATGTTCTGCGTCTCGTAGCCCCTCCTTCACGCAGCGCTTCTCAAAGCCTGTGTGAAGCTCAAAATGCACTTCCATGCACATGCACACATCTTTAACCGGGGTCAGAGGTAGTCTGTTTATTAATGCATGGTGATGACAAATTAATTTGAATGGTATGTGTAGGTGAGGAAGTGCATGTGTTTTAGGCCAGTCTTTGATTTCATAAAGTCTGGGCCAAGTCCTTTGCATATTAGATGTGTTATTATGTTTTTATGCAGGTTAATGGAGAGTTCCAGTCGAATGTCAGTGCTGATGTTATGTCTGACCCCACTCTGATCTCTGGTCTGACCAATTCCCCATATGAACGTAATTATAATCCAGTGTTCAGTCTAAAAGTGACAAAAATTGATGGGATTTTTTTATTACTAGGTGCAAGCTTGTGCTCATGCATGTGTGTGCTTGTTGGCAAAACTACAAGGGAGTCTTCAATATCAGGACCAGCTAATTGGTTCTGTTTGTAAGATGTTCTTTATTTTATTTTTTTTTAATTTCTTTTAAGCAATTTTTTTCTCTTTTAAAGCAGTTTTCAGTTGTTTTTTTTAGATATTTCGTAAAAAATAACCAGCATTTTTTTGGTAACTTTTTTATTAGTGTGACTGCATAAACCAAGTTATTCTGCATAACGTCATGAGTCAGTGGTTCACTTATTCAGATCAGAAGATCGAATCCAGCAAACGTTTTTGTACTCACTTTTAGAGAGCTTAGTAACCACCTAGCATCAACCATGCAACCACCTATAACAACATGTCTACCCCCTAGCAACCACCAGAGATACCTTAGCAACCTTGGGAAGATCTTTGTATTTTCTTTCAGAAATACATTTCTAGTTACACATAGATGCTTATATGTTTATGAAATGTAAATTCTATGGATATTTTTATGTTTTTTATTTTTTTTACTTAATATAAAAAACCCAGATGCCCTTTTGGACAAACATAAATTCTATGATGAATGAACCAGTAGAAATGGTTCAAAATGACTTGTTGCATTAATTTTCAGTTAAATATAAAATAAATATTGGTGAAGTTGGCATTCATTTTTCCTTTTTTCCACACATGTAGAAAACATAAGGTTCCTCACGTTGTATAAAAAAGAAACCTTGTATCGTCAACTGTGTAAATGTACTCATCGGTGTGTGTGTGTGTGTGTGTGTGTGTGTGTGTGTGTGTATTTGATAATCTACAGTCCCTGTAACGTGACTCTCTCATGTTGCTGGACTTAACTTTGGCAGTTGGATGAAAAGTTGGCTTTGGACAGCACAGTTAAAGCTGTCAGAGCACTAGTGATGTCACTGCTTATGGAACGGCCAGGCCGAGCTCTGCTGTAACTGATCTAGAACAAAAGACTCCTGGCCTCCACTTTCACTCGTTCTCTTTTCCTTTCCATTTCTCTGTGGCGAGTGAAGGGGTCTTTCATGCACAGCAAAAGAAAGAAATCTTCTTGTGGTTGGAGCAACCGGTAAATTCCAGAGACAATTTCTTTGGATCCTGTGGTACGATGGATGTCCCAAGTATTGCCTGTTTGTGGTGGGAAAAAAAATCCAGAAATCATCTTTCTTGTTTGTTTTTTTTTAACTGTTATTTTTCAGATTTTGTATCTTATATTTTGCATTATTGTCGCAGATGCTGGAGATGGTTTAAGTGCCTATAAAGAGGGAAGATCTTTTGTACTACAGAAGTCGTGTTGTCAAATGTACATGTTATCCTGCAAATATCCAATATTTTCAACTTTACTTCCCTTCCCATCACAAACATTTGCTTCATTCAGTGAAAGGAAACAAGGAATATGAACATAATTTTGTATTTAATGACTTTTACATTGTTTCTATACTCTCGAGGTAAAGTGGTGTCCAACATGAGTCATGTAAGCACAGTGCAATTGTGTTTTTTTTTGTTTTTTGTCTTAATGCATACTGTATGAAACTGTACACAGTTTTCTCTGTACATATCAAATCTAGAGGAAATAAACAGAAGGCTGTTCCTTCACCTTGTTTACAGTAATCGGATGTGTGTTTCTACTGCTGTTTTAACTTGCCCCATGCAAAAGTAGATGAGGTGAGATTAGCAACGCTACTAATTGCACAAACTGTGGTCATAATTACACACTTTTCTCTTCTACATTAAGCATCTGTCTAGCCCATGGCTCTGAAAACCCATTTAGAAAGGAGCCCTGGTTTAATTCCTCCTTGTATGGGGAGCACATTGCAGAACTTTTGAAAAGACAGGAGAGCAAGGAGAAGAAATATTCTTCCTACACTTCCCTCTCTTTAATCTATTTTCTGATCCTATAGATCAGTTTAATGTTGCCTATGACACAGCTGGCCAGCGCTGTAATGGGAAGTGTAATGACTTTGATGGCAATAAAGACAATAGTGTAATTTATGAAGTTCAGGTCAGGGCAAGTGGAGCTTTAGCGATGTTGGCTCTCACCCTCGTTTCACAGAAAAACCTGCCAAAAACTTCTCTCCGCTTGAGGAAGAGGCCTTCTGAAAAGCTCCATCTGTTTGACACTGTAGGGTGTGTGTGTGTGTGTGAGAAAGAGAGAGAATAAGTGAGAAAAAAAGTTATGAGAGAGAGAGAGAAAGAGAGAGAGAGAGAGAGTGAGAGAAAACCTGAGGGAAGCTAAAGAGCAAAACCTTGTCAGAAATCTGCTGTCTGGGAGGGGTTGGAGGTGAGAATGGTGGTGATGTTCTCCCAGGTGTCGGCTGTGGCACAGAGCCTGAACCCCAGAGAGCCAGTGTGAAGCTCTGAGGAGAATGAAGTCAGCATTTCCCCTCTGGATGAACCACAGTGCTCATAGCAACACAGTGCGTTCGACATTATTTTATCTCCATTCTGACTCCCTGCAGGCATGGCTTGCTTTTCATCATACATATGAATATTATCACTGTAATACAGGGTAACTCTTTACCCATATTTTATGTAATTTTACACCATTTAAAAAAAAAAAAAAAAAAAGATGCCCTCTACACTGCACTGTGTGAGCGTTATGGGAGGGCTGGCCAATAGAAATGGTCTGAAATGGCATGGATTGAATTGATTTACATTAAAACCCTTTATTATAATTGTTCCTATTCTGTATTAGATATATTTAGGATACAGGGACATATACAGAACTGTGCAAAAGTCTTATTTCTTAACATTTTGTTTCCAAAGAGTTAGACTTTCTTGAAGGACTTCCTGAAGGGCTAAGATTTTGGATGATTTTCAGTTCGGTCCCTGTAGCTTTAGTTTCAGGGTATTTATTATTGTTTAAGCCATACAGTGACGCATGAAGGAACCTTCAAGCAGAACTAAGCATCTATCATAAGACATGAAGCAGTGAAGAACCAGGTGCAGATGATTCCAGATGATCAGGCCGGTGATTAGTTTATCTGTGATGCTGAATGCTGAGTGGTCGGAACCTCTTTTTTGGACACCTTGTATTTTAGGCACTTTGCAGCCTGGAGCTCTAAAAGATTTGTTTCATTTAATTTAACCTGCTTAATTGTTTAGTTTGTCAGGCATCAAACAGTACTTCTGTACCAACAAGCTGTGTTCAGTCAAGACTTTTGCAGAGTAAGTGTGCATATGCAAGAAGACCTATGTGATCTTGAATGATAATTCAGATTCTAGGTTGTAAATATATTGCAGAGTGGTGCAATGCAACATTATAAAAAGAGATTTAAATTTTATTCTAAATCTGGTACCCAATAGGGAAAAAACAGAACAGGAGAAATATGTTTTTTTGGAACTGGCCATGACCAGAAAAAGTGTGTGGGCAAAAAGTAATCTCTTCACAATCTATACATTTGTTTATTTTCCATATTTTTTCAGCATTCATTGTTATACTGCATGAGGTTTAAAGACATGACGTCAAAATGTGAAACAAAATGAGGAAAAGTGTGGAAAGCCAACACATACACTATTGTGCCTGTGCTGGATTCCGGGCATTGTACTCCATTTAGGCCTGAAGCCTGTGTTTCCGACGTATTGTTTGATAAACTCATTGTTTGATGGTTGTTAATTCTGGCTTTTTAATAAAAATGTAAAAAAAAAAACATGAAAAAAAAGATGCTCTGATACTCATTCCCTGGTGCCGTTTATACATGTCAGGTTCTCAAATGCCCTTTCACACCCGCCCTCAGTGATGTCCCAAAAGCCTACTGTGTGCTGAGTGTAATCAATAGCAGAGCAGAGCTGTCAGTGCAAAGATTTGATTTCACGTGCATGTGCTGGAGTCTAAAACAGAGGTCCGATCCCCCATTCCCCTCTGCTCTAGCCATAAGTGTGTCGATATGGGAAGCAGATGCCTCGGCTCAAGATGAACATTAATGGCTCTCTTTCTTCTTTCCATTCTACTCCCCCCCCCCAGACCAGGCCTCTGCTGTTTCTCCCTTTGACTTTCTAATGCTGTGGGTCGGCCCTGAGTCACCTGTTTCAGTTTGAGCAACCTGTTTTTAGGCCAGCCGTAGGGATTTGGGGGTCGGAAGCTTTGTCTTTCAGAAAAGGAAAAGGCAGCCATAAATCTTCTGAATGCGAGAGCAAACAAATTGCAGGGAGTGGCTTCACACACTCACTTTCCATTCTCTCCTGTGCCATAACCCACTGCAGATATTCCCCACAAGCCTTGCTTAACATCTGTTGTGTGTGTGTGTGTGTGTGTGTGTGTGTGTGTGTGCTTTCATACATTTTCAGGGCAAAAATGTCGTGGCTTTGAAAGAGAAGCATACAAAGCACTATTTCTGCAAATTAATTAGTAAAGTTTTATTTGGTGGGTTTTATTTTACCAAAGCTATGTTTCATTTGGATTAAAACCTTTCCTATTGGTTAGAGGTTTAGGTCAGGGCTGCATTTATTGTTAGGCAATTAAACACTTGTAAATGTATCAGCCACAATATTAAGAACAGTGAGAGGTGAATTGCCTAGGCATGAGGTTATAATAGGTAGCATGTTAATTGTCAGAAGTTATGGATGCAGGAAAAATGGAAAAATGTAACAGTCTAAGTGACTCTGACAAGGGCCAAACTGTGAAGACTAGATGACTGGGTCAGAGCATCTCCAAAACTCGGTCATGTGGGGTGTTAACTGTACACAATGGGAAGTACCTCCCTAAAGTGGCACAGAGGAAGGACAACCAGTGAATTAACAACAGGGTCATGGGTGCCCAAAGTTTATTGAAACATGTGGAGAATGAAGACTAGCCCATAATGTTTCATCCCACAGAAGAGCTGCTGTATATGAACTGCTGAAAAAGGTGACAGAAAGAGCTCAGAACATGCCGTGCATTGCAAGTGTTTACAGTGGTGGGTGTATAAGAACAAGCTGTAGACAGACTTTTATATCATGTTGAAAGCCAGGCGATTGTCACTTACGTGGGGAAGAGTGAAGAGTGCACTATGGTGAAAAAGCAAGTAGTTAGTTTGAATGCTCTTGGCAATGTCCTGCTAGAAACATTGGCGGTGAATGTTCCTCTGACCCATGAAATGAAAACAAGCAAACATTGTTGCAGACCAAGAAACACCTTCTTTTCACGACCATGGTGACATTATGTTTTAGATAAATATGCATTCTAATCATGCATTCTTTGATGGAAAAACCAGTCTGATCCATGGAGACCCCACCTCACAATTATATATGTTATATACTATATATAAGTGAGTTTGTGTCTGTGCATGTGTGTGTGTTATGGGGGAGGAAAAGAGGTGGTCAGTCACTGAACCTTTAAAAAAACAGGGCGTGAAGGTTGCTGCTAAGGCTATAGAGAGAATGTTTGTGTGTGGATGTGTGTTTATGTGTGTGTGTGTATTTTGTCATAAGGGTTTTGTCTGCTGCATCTCACAGATAAGAATGGTAGCTGGATTCCCACTGCTTCCTCGCTGCCAAATGCCCCGTGAAATTGTAGCAAAATGTCAATGTGGTTAACCTCTGCATTTAGCCTCATGCCTGGCCTGGATATATACCCAGCCTTAGCAGACCTCGCAGGACCTGTGGGGATCCGTGTAGACCACAATCACGGCCAGGTGGACCAGGCATCTTTACTGCACACTTGTTTTGTTATATTGAAAAAGAAAGGAGCTTTAAATTTAAAGGATTCATACAGTCAAGGCCCCGCTGGGCCAGGCCTTCCAAGACTCATCATCCAAACCTTGATAGTTCTTGACAGTATTTAGTGGCCAGTGAGGTTTCAAAGAAACAGCAATGGACACATGACATTTAAGGAATAGTAATGCTTAAGGCAGAAACGTTAGCTTTATAAGCAGCCTTTACTTTTCTATCTATGACCTCTACACCTAGGCTAAAACTGGAAGGAAGGACTAGTCTGTCAGAATTCCATTAAAGTGTCTGCAAATCCACAACTAACAGTGTTTCACCACAAAGGAATAATGAACCATGTTTATTTAAACAATTAAAATCATTTAGTGGACCAAAGATCTACTCCAGCAGAACGATGTGTGGTGCCTTTTCAGGTCAGTTCCTGGTGGAGGGAAAACACTTAACACTTAACGTGACTTTGGGTATAATTTATAAATTACTGAAGCATTTATGAGTGCTTGTAATCAATTATAGTTCTAAAACTACATTTTATTCTTTCATTTTTATTTAGGCCTTCACAGTACCTACTGAAATCTCAAAAAAAAAAAAAAAAATTATTTGCTAATCAGTAAGATAAAGTATTTGGTTAAAAGAATTTAAGTATATAGTCAAACTTCCCACCAAAATTCATGACTCACAAAATGATGGATGAATGAATATTGATATTTCGATGGATGGATGGATGGATGGATGGATGGTTGGTTGATTGGTAGGTAGGGATGTTGTATTGTTGCAGCACACAAGCACACAAAATGAAACAACACAGATATTTCTAAAAGACAAAGTACAAAAATAAAAAATAAATAGCAATAGGTAATAAATAGGTAAGTAATAGGTAATAAATCTATAATATAATAGAGCGCCAGTGTTGTTCTTTAAACAAACAGGAGCTCTGGATCATTCATGTACTATAATCCTCAAAAACAGTTTGTCATTTACTTTTTACTCAAAATAAAAGCTATAAATTGGTGCAACTTTTTCATTCAAGTGAATCATTGCTCCATACTTCCACTATCATCCGAGTAGACCTTTTCCACCCTGGCTGTCTGAAAAACTTGTACAGTTGCTGAGGAAGGAAAAGTCAGATTTTGTAACCATCTTTATTGTTGATTTCCTCCAGTTTGGATCTTGAAAGTCTGAAAAAAATGACATGTGCTCACACTTTCATTTAAGAATTTATAGGAATGCCAGTGGTCCGATGTAATTTTGTCCAATTTCATATGACTGAAGCCTTGCACCAGAGCCCATCTTATCCATTTTAATGAATCTCTCAGTGCAGTAAACACATAAAAATATTTTAAAATGTTTATGGGGGTGTTTTTTTTTTCTAAGTGAACTGATTCATTTCGATTTGAGTCAGTTGACTTGAGTTAATGAAGGAAGGTTCATTTGACATACTGTCTCATACCAAGAAGTTCTCTGATGTTCTGCTCTGAATTTTGCTCAGTTACCTGAAGAAGAGCAGGGGATGAAAATGTTCAGGACTGATAAGAGTATATATTTCTAAGTGTTGTCTATGGGTGCAGTGCCTCAAATTGTATGGATTTTAGGTGAATGCTGATTCAGTGGGAGAATTTGACTGAAGAAGAAAACAGGAGTGGCTGGACAGGGAAGTGCCCATCTACAGAAAGTGGGGCAAAGCCTGCTGAAGATACTTCAGCTGAAATGAAATGTATTGCTCTCTCTCTCTCTCTCTCTCTCAAGCAGTATGCAAGAGTCTAACCTGGACTGTCTTCCTTAACAATGGTTGTGGTTGAACTGGTGAGCTTTCTTTATACTATATCCTTTTTTCATACGACAACCTTGACTTGTTTGGTTAATGATGTTTGTACCTTCTATTTGTTTTTCTGCATATAAAGTATTGAAGAACCTTGGCGAAGCCTTTGATCTTCTGCATTTGTATGCATAGAGTAGATCAAGTATAGCAGAAACCATTCTTAGTTCCCCTCAAAGCTTATTTCTCTTGTTTTTGCTCACGCCTTCCTTAATATTCTACTAGAGACTAGAGAACAGTTCCTTCTGTGTTTTCTTTTTTTTTTTTTTTTGCATTTGGACAAGGATTTAAACACATTTCTACTCTTTTGAAATGGAAATACATTCTCTGAACAACACTCATAAACAACTGACAACAAATGCAAACTTTTTGATCTGATAATAATCTCGTGCTCAATTCGGGATGTTCCTTATTTTCCCTTCGCCCCTTTCCAACGGTAAAGTTGATCAACAGAACATTTTGTAATTATTTCCGTTTGATGCCAACTGATTAGACTCTCGTCTATAATTAATGCTTGTTGACATTGTACACAAACTGAATTTAAATTACACTTTTGCCTTCTTTCTTCAGGTGCGTTAATGCGATGTTCTCATTAAGCGGAATTGTGATTGGACCACTTCAAATGAATTTTATCAGGAAGACCAGATTTCTGCATTTAATTTTATTTTGTCAAATCCTGTCTCTATGGGGGTCTGTGGGCAGACCGCCCCAGCTAGCTTTTTATATTTAGTTGCCTTTAATGCCCTGCTTTGAGAGCTGACACTTAAATTGTTTGTGTTGACATGTATTTAGCTAATGTGCTCTCCTCTCAGTCGGCTGCCTGTCTTTTGGAATAAAGCCCCATGTTGTGGAGGAGATGGAGTATTTATGTGGCTGTGTGCACAAGGAGATGCAGCCTTGGCAAAGCCAAAAATGAAAAGATCCACCAAAGCGCATCGGCAGCAAATCTACATGGGTGCAAATCCTATAATCTGCTGCAGCACCAGCAACCTAGAATGGCTGAGCGCAATTATTCTGACAAAGGAAACATTTCTCTCTCTCTCTCTCTCTCTCTCTCTCTCTCTCTCCCCCACATTCTCCCTCCACCACCACTACCACCACCAACTCTGCCTGGTGTCAAATTAATCCTCAGGAGTTTCATAAAGATCTGTCTGTGGCTTTCCTTTTTGGAGCAATGCTCACTGGTACAGATACAGGAGGATGAAGTCTTTGTCAGGATGGTGAAAAAAAATTCCTTCACTTTCATATAGCACTGGGCTAAAAGCTACAAAAAAATGATAGGAGAGTAGACTGTCTGGTTCATATCTACATTTTCAATATGTGACTAAATAGGGTGGAAGACTAGAATGATGCATACTTATCTTCAGTCTTCTCATTTTACCATGAGCAGCTTTATTTCTTTCAATACCTTTCAATTCCAGACATTTTGGACTCTGATTTTGAGTCCAGGTGATGGGAAGCAATGGAAGTGATTCCGGGGTTGAAATACACAGTTATTTTCCATAGGCTACACCAATCAAAGGTAGCACTTGACTTGAACCCTGCTACATAGCATCCACATAAGCATGTCATAAATATGTCCTGCAGGTGCTCATAAGCTGTCATGACAAAACATGTCCATTAACATTACTGGCAATCGATAGGACAGTTATTACAGTGTCATAATAGCTTGTCACATATATGACAACAAACATTACCGAACCTGCAATGATAAGTGAAAGTGAAGGGAAAGGGACTATTAGTCACTGTGAACACACCACAGCACACAGTGAAGCATGATGAAAAAGCTTTCTTTTTACCCCATGCACATCTAAATGGAGCAGTGGGCAGTCACGTCCTGTGTCAGGTGAGCAGTGATGTGGAAAGTACCTTGCCCAAGGGCACCTCAGGATATCTGGTCTGGTACTCAAGCCCACAACCCTTTGATGTTTGGGCCTAACCAGTAGTTCACTGCTCCCCCATAACTGGTAAAGAATAAAAACCAAGTGCAGACAGTACTGCACAGTGCAAAAGGAAAAAGGGGCAAAGCAATCCAACGTGACTGAATGTAGAATTCTGTAGCCCGACACAGAGCAAAGTCTGTATTGAGTGTGAATGCAGTATTATGTCAGATACTGTTTTCGGAAGCAGGCCAAATAAAAGTGCAAAGTGCAAAATATTTATGAGGTAAAAGCAAGACACAAAAATATGGAATTGATATAAATAATATATGTACTTATATAAATATTATATGTAGCTATATAAATAAGGATGTTGGCATGGTGTGATATTTTCTGAGGATGCACGTACACACCAACATGCACAGTATATTGTGCTAAATCAAGACCAAAATTTTTGAAACTCAATTCTTAAACCCCAAGAATAAGGAAATTGACGCCTTTAGGGACTGAGCCCCAAATGTTCCAATACACTGCGGGAGAATCTGGTTTGAGGTTGATACAATGAGCATGGCCTGTTTCCTTTATTATATATCATTTCAAGTGGCATTTATAATGTTTTGTTATGCATGCTCCTACAAATTGCTTGCTGGATTTAAATGTCAGTCTTTTTGCAATCTTCATGCATTTAACGGGACAACTGAACGTGTCTCGGGCACCTCTCAAGCCGTGTTTGTGGTGCGCTTGTGGTGAGTATAGCACTAATCTGCTCTCTAGGTTCAGCCACATGATTCAGTGCAGTATAGGCTGCAACTCTAATGTTGTGAGAAGTGAAGCTGTGCCTGAGGGCAAATGCACTTCTGCACAATAGCTGCATACAAGGAAGATGAAAGCTGCTGTAGAGACATTGCTATTGCTAGGCCTCAGCGCTGACCCAACAAGCCTTGGAGGAAAGAGCTTGAAGAGGGTGGAAGGCGCTGAAAGCTGCGGTTCGAATGAGGCCACCATGTAATGAGAAATGAAGTGTGAGGGAATCCTGGGATGAGAGAATGGAAGGATCAGGGGAATGAGAACATGGAGCGCGTGACCCAGGCGCACCCTTCCTCCGTCTAGGGTGCCTGAGGCTCGGCAGCTGCTGGATAGGGAACGAGGTGATTGGCATGTGCTGCTCTTTAAGTTGTTCCCCAAATGGAGCATGAAAGAGGTGTGAAGCAGTGCAGGTCGTGAGCGGAGGGAGGACCCCTAATCCCAGCTCAATCACACCAAACCTGGGCACCGTCACCTTTAATAGCAGGCTAGTTATTGCAGTTGCAGCATGTTGCACAAAATTATTGATCAAAGGCTCGGGTGACCTGTTAAAGCAAAGCATTTTTTATGAGCTTCATGCTGCTTTTGATGCTTCCATTATTGTTTTGGAGTACTAATCAATATCTAAAGTAGCAATATAAATTACAAAAAAAGCGTTACAGCAGGCACTAGATGAATTCTGACAATGTTGTCCGCAGTCACTGCCATTTCACCACCATTTCAGTTATTTAATCTTTTCTCCATATTGACCTTTTAAACTTCTTCTTGGCACGCCAGTGCTGGCTCTCCAAAAAAACCAACATAATTAGTCAATTAAACTGTCATGTCATCATATAATCTGAGCATTTTCATCCTCAAATAGACAAACTGCTTCAGCCAATACTTTCCCTCTCTCCTTTTTGTTCTTTTTGGATCAATAAATAGATGGCTGTGGCTTGATTCACTGTGAGGTGACAAATGGACTTTGCCCATTTTGTCTTTTCTGCAGCGTGCAATCGATAACGCTGTTCAGAGCATTAGCTACGTAAACCAAGGTAATGAACTCCTATGGCTTGGACTGAAATACTGGTAAATTCACTCTGATTCATAGAGCGCCGATCCATCAGACATGGCCCTGTAGTAGGGTTTTTCTTCTTGATTTTCTGTAGTGAATTTAAACGCATTCAACGCAATTTTAACTCCACTGTGAGTGCTGGCAATTTGATTTCCAATTAGAGGGGTCTCCTTTAAAGCTTCTTCTTACCTTTGTCTCATCACACGTTGGCTGTTGCAAATGCTGATGGAAACTTCACACCATGTGATTATCTGAATCACAGAAACCTTTTCTGCGACTTCATCACTGTCTTCCTTATTTCTGAAGAGAAAATAATGACAGGTTTTGATGGAGTTAAATGTGACTGAACCACCTATTATTCATATCTGAAATAAATCTCTCATTCAGGTTGCTGCCAAGGACACCATCTTGTTTGCTGATAGTTTTTTTTTTTGGTCATAAAAACGGCAGATGATTGCTTCAGGAGCTGAGAGATATGAGAGAATGGCAACATGAGAGTAATTGTGTGTCATTTCTTGCAGTTTATCTTCGTCAAGAATCTAGCCAGCAGCAGGTTGCATGAAATCAGGTATTTAGGGTGTCAGTTTTATCAGTGCAGCTCAGAGCTGGGTGATTTTAACATCTCACGACGGCTCCTGTTTCATCTTTGAAAAGCAATCAGGGCTAAATTCTCACTGAAACTCTAAGCTTGCAAAAAGACCTCCAAAGAGAAAGTCTAGTTAACCATTAAGCATCAGCAGACCACTGAACGTTGGAGCATTTAGCCTGCATGACATTCATTTCCATCCAATTAAATTTTATTCCAGATATGTGGTAAATATGTTGCAGAGTTTGAGTTATAACTTTTGGGAAAGTTAAGTACCAAAAACTGGCCATTAAGCTAATTATCATGAAAATATATAATGTAATGTATGGATATATACTAACAGCTGGTTTTGCTACTTTTTCTTCAAACACATGGAAATGATAGAATAATCCATCCATTCTCTGCCGCTTGTCCCAAACGGGGTCGCGGGGGAGTGCTGGTGTCCAATCCAGCGCACACAGGGCGAGGACGGGGGACGCACCCTGGAGAGGTCGCCAGCCCATCGCAGGGAGGAGCGGGACGGGGATGGCACCTTGCGCAAGGGCACCTCAGGGCAACCTATTGGGAAGGGGTTCGAACCCCCGATCCTCCGATCATGTGGCCGACACCCTAACCACTAGGCCACCACTGCCCCTTAATAGAATAATCTGTACTAATAATTCAAACATTACAATAAAAATTTTTTAATTGAATAATTATAGAATAAATATTGTAATGTTTGAATTATTAGTACAGATTATTCTATTACTTCCATGTAATCTTCTATATGTATTCTATAAAAACTATTGTTCACTCATTCATTGCCAGTGCAACTTATCCGTAGAGACATGGGGATGCTGGAGCCTATGCCAGTGCTCACAGGGTTAAAGCTGGTGTGACATCCTGGACAGAACCTTAGTCCATAAAAGGACAGACGCACAGACACACATGTACAAGGCAATTTAGAAATCAGAGCTCCTGGAGAAAACCAGCACAGATTTGAGGAAAACATAGAAAACTCCACACAGAAACGAACCAGTACAGCTTTATTATTATTGTCGTCATTGTTGTTGTTATTGTTGTTGTTGGTGGTGGTCTTTTTATTAATATTATTATTATTATTATTACTACTGTTACTACTAATAATTATGATAATAACTAATTTATACTATTTATACTATAATCATTAAGCCATTTTTATTTCAAACCTTTTTTATTGAATTTTTTAATATGAATTTTTACTTAAACACACTATTAAAGATTAGATGTTATAGAATGTATAGTGATGCCATAATGCTTTACAAGAAACTCTGTTCAAAGGAAATCATCAGCCACAGAGAGATTTTCACAGGTCTGATCACTGCAGGTATTAAACCAAGCCATGTTTGTTTGGCTCCATAACAGAGTTGTCATGAAGGTCAAGCATAAGGCATATCAGTGAATGATTTCATTTTGATGAAACAGTTACATAAATTCAATTAGGGAATAATATCCATCTGTCGCATCATCTGAAGACTAATAATCGACTAAGAGCTTGATAGAGAGTCTCACTGTCCTCTACGGGAGTGCTTTGAATGAGTTTCAAGGGTTAGTTCTCTCGTAATTGGAGATGTGCTATTTAAAACATGGGGAGAGGACAGGCACTTATGGCCCTTATAAAGTGCAGCCATGTTGGGTTCTCATTTGAGTGATTAAAAGGCTGGGGGTTCACCTTCATGTAATTTCATGCTAAATTGGGTGATAATTCATTAGGTGAGCCAGCATCTGCGGTGTGGGTGTTCTTCAGGTACATTTCTGAAGAAAAATTGGCCTTTCAGGAAACCAGTCGAATGACAGGTTGAGAGAGATCAGTTTGGATGGGTCGGATTAGGCCAGATGAGAGGATCAATGGAAGGAAATGGTGAAGGTCACTCTACTGTATCATCATCACTATCGCATCAAAATGTCATATGTTTATTTATATATGAGTAATATATTAATTTTTGATGTATTTAAGAACACATGAAAATATCAGCAACTCTTTTCAGTCTATTAATATACCTCATGTATACCTTATGTATAACTTGAACCACTTTCTTTTGACTGTTCCAGTTTAGGGGTCGGCACAGCGGATCATCCGATTCCATTTCTTCCAGTCCTCTGCATCTTCCTTCTTCAAAACAACCACCTGCATGTCCTCTCTCACCACATCCATAAACCTCCTCTTTGGTCTTCCTCTTCTCCTCTTTCCTGGCAGCTCCATCTTCAAAATTTCTCCTCTGGACATGTCCAAACCAACGCAACCTTGCTTCTCTAACTTTGTCTCCAAAACATCTAACCTGAGCTGTCTCTCTAATATACTCATTCCTAATCCTGTCCATCCTCGTCGCACCCAACGGAAATCTCAGCATCTTTAACTCTGACGCCTCCAGCTCCACCTCCTGTCTTTTCTTCAGTGCCACCGTCTCCAACACGTACAACATAGCTGGTCTCACTACTGTCCTGTAAACCTTCTCTTTTACTCTTGCTGGTACCCATTTATCACAAATCACTCCAGCCACTCTTCGCCCATTCCAACCAGCCTGCACTCTCTTCTTCACCTCTCTTCCACACTCGCCGTTACACTGAACTGCTGATTGCAAGTATTTAAATTCCTCCACCTTTACTCACCTCTACTCACTCCATCCTAAACACTTCTCTTTCTTCCCTTTCATTCAGACTCATGTATTCTGTCTTTGACCTACTCACTTTCATTCCTCTCCTCTCTAAAGCAGATCACCATCTCTCCAGGTTCTCCTCAGGCTGTTCCCTACTCTCACTACAGATCACAATGTTATCAGCATCATGATCCACGGAGACTCCTGTCAAACCTTGTTCGTCAACTTGTCCATTACTATACTCTCTATAGTTACTACAGCTCTGTGCAGCACCCTTATTCTTGAAAATCGGTACCAGTGCACTTCGTTTCCACTCCTCAGGCTCCTCTCACTTTCCAAGATTGTGTTAAACAAGCTGGTCAGAAACCCCACTGCCATCTCTCCTACCTCCATGCTTCTACCGATATGTCATCTGGACCAACAGCCTTTCCATTCTTCATCCTCTTCATCGCTGCCCTTATTTCCATTTTGCTTATTTGCTGCACTTCCTGGTTCACTGTCCTCACATCATCTAATCTTCTCTATCTCTCTCGTTCTCTTCATTCATCAGCTGCTTAAAGTACTCCTTCCATCTGCTCAACACGTTCTGTTTACTTGTGAGTATGTTTCCATTTCTATCCTTAATCAACCTGACCTGCTGCACATCTTTCCCTGCTCTGTCTCTGTCCAGCCAATCGGCAAAGGTCCTTTTCTCCCTCCTTTCCGCCCGTGTTAACTCCTGCCTGAATTCTACCTTGCAGTCTTCCCTCTTCATCTTCCACCACTTGACTCTCGATTCTGTCCTCACTTTCCTCCAAGGTTATCCTGCAGACCACCATCCTATGCTGTTTAGCTACACCCTCACCTGTCACTACTTTGCCAGTCTCTTTCAGACTGAACTTCCTGCCAAGAATATAATCCACCTGTGAGCATCTTCCTCCACTCTTATATGTCCCTCTGTGCTCCTCCCTCTTCTCAAAATAAATATTAACTACAGCCATTTCCATCCTTTTTGCAAAATCTACAACCATCTGACCTTCAGCATTCCTCTCCTTGACACCATGCCTACCCATCACCTCCTCATCACCTCTGTTCCCTTCACCAACATGACCATTAAAATCTGCACCAATCATCACTCTCTCTCCCCTGGGTACACTCTCCATCACTTCATCTAACTCACTCCAGAATTTTTCTTTCTCTTCCATCTCACAACCTACTTGTGGAGCATAAGCACTAACAACATTCATTATCACACTTTCAACTTCCAGCTTCAAACTCATCACCCTCCCTGACACCCTCTTCACTTCCAAAACACTCTCCACATACTCCTCCTTCAGAATAACACCTACCCCATTCCTCCCTCTATCCACACCATGGTAAAACAATTTAAACCCTCCTCCAATACACCTGACCTTACTACCCTTCCATCTAATCTCACACACAAAATATCAACCTTAGTTCTCTCCATCGTATCAGCTATTGATTTGGCGAGAGTTTTACACTGGATGCCCTTCCTGACGTAACCCTCCCCATTTATCCAGGCTTGGGACCAGCACGAAGAAATACACTGACTTCTGCATCCCTAGTGGCTGGGTATTGTGTATAACTTGAACTAAAAAAAAAAAAAAAAAGATCCAACGATACTTAGAATAAACTTTTATTACATTAATTAAGAACCATTTTATGGCCCTCTTACCACTATTACTGATACATAATTGATGATATTCAGGTTTGCATGGTTGTTATAGCTTCTAAATCTGAATGTTTTACTATAATCTGACCATGACCATGTTTGTTTAAATATTACAGAAGAAGCATTTGAATGACATACAGGCATTTTAAACCCTGCTATGTTTTTCCACTTTCATTTTGGATGCAGTTCATCTGGTTATCCTGCTTTGTGTACTGCTACTTCTATTCAGCACATTACCCAGTTCAGCAGCTTGGTGGCATCTTGTTAATATTTGCTCAGACTGCAAGGCTGGCGTATGTATCAGTTTTGTGTGGTTATTAAAAAGCATTGCCCTTCTTGTCAAAACATAAGCACCCCCCACTCCCAAAATGAAAACTCATTCTCACACTGACTTCAGGGCATCGGTCTCTCACCCAAATTACACCCATCACTAAAAATAGGTCAGTACACAAAGGAAAAACAAGAAATAGAGCATGCTTGCCTGTACAGAATCATCTGAAAACTGCAAAAACATATAGTTATCCAGGACATTGATATTCACTTTATTAACAGACTCAAAACTCACATTTGAGGTTGTTTTTATTAGAATTTTCACAATTTTTATATATTTTTAAAAAATATTTTTTATGTTTAATAAAGGCAAAACTTTGTTTAAAATACAGGGTACAAATATTTTTAGAAGGAAATGATATTGGATCTTTTGATCAGTGTCACTTGTTTAAAAGGACCGTGCACATGTAGAAAAATAGGCAGCCAAAATAATCTGAATGAATTGATTTTTTTGTATGATGTCAAAAACATGCCAATTGCTGTCTATGATAAGGAGATATTTCAGCCTGCACTGCTTTTGTGATTGAGATACAGTACAAGGCAGCAATTCACCAAAAAAGGGGGGCTTTACATATCAGTCCAAGGGACAGTGACAAAAACAGCCTGTTTAATTCTTAGAAACAGAAGCTGGGAAATGGTCATGCTGAAATGAGTTATGACTGTTTTTATCCCATAAAACCACAGATGTCATAAGTAGACCTCAGGGAAAAAATATAATTCAAGAGAAATTTTGAGTTACTGGCCTTTTAAAGGAACAGTCCAACCCAGCATGCCAAAGTGCTAACAATGAATGGACACTAGTAGTCACCATGATGTCATTGAATTATACTAATGAGTGACCACTGGCTGTTATTCATCATTAGCCACTTACCACTATTGATCGACCTATTTCTTCAACACGAAGAACATTTGAAATGAATGAATGAAAGGAATAATAGGAGGGATTGGATCAGCTACTGACATTATTTTCAAGTGTTTCAGAAAGTAAGAAGACCGGTTTAAAAGGGAGGTCCTCTGCAGCAGCCTAACCAACTGATGTTTCAGCCAAAAATTGTTTGTTAAAAGTTTTAAATTAAGAAGCTGATTGTTTGAAACCTCTTAGACTGACTCCTGATTAAACACAACCCTGATGGAGGATTTTCTCTCATTTTTTTCAGAGGTGGCGTAGTGACACAGGGGTGTTCTTTCCTCAGCTGGCACGGCCTGTGTCCCGTCTCTGTGGAGTTGGAAAGTTCTCCCTTTGTCTGCCTTTCCACCAGGTGCTCCGGTTTCCTCCCAAAGTCCAAAGACTTGCATGTCAGATGGATTGGAGACGGAAAATTGTTCTTTAGGGGTGAGTGCCTTTGTCTTTATTTGTCCTGACTGCCCTTGCAATCGACTTCCAGAGTGTCAGGTCAGCTGAAGATGTCAAGGTGTGTGTTTGTGGACAGTGTTGGCCTGGTGGTTAGGAACTTTTGCCATGATCAGAAGGTTGTGGGACTGCATTCCATACCAGTAAGTTACCCTGAGGTACCCTTGAGCAAGGTACCATTCCAAACACTGCTCCCAGGGCATTGGATGTAGCTGCTTACTGCTACACTTGGGTGAATGGCTCATTGGAATAGCCTCCAGCTTCCCCTCGTAATCCCAGTTTGGATGTGTTGCTCAGATAACGGATGAATAAATGACTGTTCAGTTGAGATGAGATTTAAAATGTCAAATGGGTTTTAACTGGGACGTAAAAAGTGTTCATCAAGAGACAGAACAGTGTTTGTAAAGGAATGGTGTAGTCTGGGTTATTGAAAGTGAAAGTGAAAGTGACAACCCTCGTCATTGCGAGGTCACAGCACAGCACACGTGAACCACAACGAAATTGGACCTCTGCATTTAACCCATGCACTCAAACACCGTGCAGCAGTGGGCAGCTATTGAAAATGCCCGGGGAGCAGTGGTAGGGACGGTACCTTGCTCAAGGGTACCTCAGGGCAACCAACTGGTGGGGAATCAAACCCACAATCTTCCGATGCAAGGGCAACTCCCTAACCACTAGGCAATATTGTTATTGTATTCTAAAATTCCACAAGAAAAGTGGTATTGTTTTTTGACATACGTTTTAATACAGCAGCCAGGTGTCTGTGCATGCTTGTGCAAAATATGATGCATTCAGTTTTGCCCTCTACAAAATGGGCACATCAAAAGATTAGGTATGCTGTAGATCTGCCTGGTTTTGGCCTGGAACTTTCGTGTCAGTTTAGGCTAGTAAGACAGGCACGGCTTTAGTGTCACTGTATTATCCTGAAATTTAATAAAACCACAAAACAAAACAGAGCTCCCAGGATTCACTGTGGGACAGATTAACTCTACACTAAAGCAGTCATTATTTGCATGAGTAGGACCAAGCATTTGGCATGAAAAATATCAGAAATATCAAAGTTGTCCCATTCTCAGCGGGTCTCATTTGTGTGAGCTCATGGCATGCAATATTCAGTGACATTGCACAGGGAATATGTTCTTGCATTTTAGCTCATGAAGCCCTGGGTTACGTTAGTTCACAGTCTCAACGCTGTGTTATTGCAAAGCAATTCTATTGTGTGCATGCTAAGCATCTCCAGGCGCAGCAATGACTTTTGCCTGATTACTGATTACTGATGCATGTCATTGAACACAGAGAAAGAGTTACATAGGTCTACAAAAAGATCTGGGAGCAGGTTAGCTGATCTGCACATGGCTGGAGGCACCTCAGAGAACTCAGATTTAAAGGGTTAATGGAAATATATAGTGCCTTTGTGGAGCTGATTGAAATCAGTTGGACAAGAGACAGTCCTGACCTTAACTAATCAACATGCGAGAGGTGGTTGTCAGGTCTGGTTAGGCAGTTTCTTGGTGTTTTAAAGGAGAGTGAAGATAGAGAGTGAAAAGCAGAGAGCAGGAGGGATAAGACCTTGGCCTCTTCTCAATTAAACATCCTCATATTGGATTCTGCTGAAGGAAGCAGGTCAGATAGACACCACCTGTGCTGATGAAGTGCAGCAACAAAAGTGTCTTTACTGACAAAGGTCACAGAGTATAGACTGCAAACATTAACTTTGTTCTCAATCAGGCTATGATCATCCTTACCAGTGTTCAGGGGCTGTTTCTTTTTTAATAGTGGGTATCTTTAACAGGAATCAGATTTTTAGTCATATATTTGAGAAAAACATTTACCATTTTGTTGTGTTAATTCTTAGTATTAGTCTGAGTAGTAGCCATGTTGCAACAGTAGTAATATTATTATTATTATTATTATTATGATTAATAGTAGTAGTGGTAGTAAAAGTAGTAGTAGTATTAAGAGATGTCAAACAATTAAAACATAATCAGAATTCTACTTTGTTCTAATAACACATAGTTTTCTGAATTTTCTCACACTTGCAGAAAAAATATTGCACATTTGTATTCAAGAATTCACCTTCAGCAGGCCAACATTGTTCTAGCTTTATATTGTAATGCATTCAGTATGTAGAACCAGCAACTGTAACCAAACCCAAGGACACAAGCTTGCCTTGAAAGAGATTTGTCCTCCTAATGATTGTATCAGACTTAGTTTGATTGACAGGGCAGGCAGAAAGGTGCTCATGCAGCTGTGAAGTGTAATTACGTAGCAAGGTAACCCAGAGGGAAACGATAGCTACACTGTCTCCAGTCCCCAAAGGCTGAAAAGCCTTCAGAGTCAGTGGCTAAATGAGGAGGGGCAAAGAGTGTGTCTGTCACTCAACCTGAGTTTCTCCATTACCGTCTTGTCCACAGCCAGCCAGAGGGAGCAGAGGAGAATAGTGGAGGGGGCAGGATTTGCCAGGGAAAGCAGCTGAAGGGTGGCTTTTTCTGCCTTCATTTGACAGTGGGATTTGGGAAGGGATTATAGGGCTTGCCGATGGGGATGGGAAGCGATGCGCTCTGGGCAGGCAAGACTCTGATGACCACAGCAATCCCACAGCTGAAGGAGAGAGAGAGAGAGAGAGAGAGAGAGAGAGAGAGAGAGAGAGAGAGAGACTTACTAATATAGAATAGGCTAGAATAGGTGGAAGTTTTCTGCCACTGCTGCTGAGCTGGACTTTGTCAGGACAAAAGGCATGGGGAGGCTTAGTGGAGGCTAGCTGAGCATCATCCTCCATCCCTCCATCTCTCCATCCTCCCATCTTTCTATTCCTCAGTCTCTGGAATGATGGCTGCGGGGGAGGGAGGAAACGGGGGGATTAAGAGGTGGATTTCACTCAACCGAAGCCTATCAGAATTATAAAGCCCCGGGAAGGGTTTAAATAAGTTTAATCGATGCAGAAAATGCCTTGATTGTGGAATAAAATATGTATATTCTTCAGAAAAGTTTGTGGAATGCTACAGTTTAAAATGCAGGTGTTACTTGGTGTTAAATAAGCCTGTCTACACATCCATTTCTTCTGCGTCGTCTTTGTTCCACTTCTTTGTAGCAATCCTAAATACCCCTTCATCTGAATAATTTTAATTAGAATTCTTAAAGACCAGTGGTTACGGAACCAGGACCAAGAAATTGTTTTGGTTCTTTTGATTGTTAAACGTGGAGGTTCTCTTTATAGGCTCATAGTTACTCCCTTTAGCTCATCTTTTGCTGCACAAATTATTAATCACCCTTTACTGCGTGCATCAGTACAGAAAGACTACCACTGACCAGACATTGTATAACCTGTATAACGACTGGGCCCCAGGATAGGGAGGTCATGGATTCGAATGCCAGATCAGTTGCCCTGAGATACAGTTGAGCAAGGTACCGTCCCCATCACTGCTCCCCGGTGCTGGATATAGCTGCCCCCTACTGCATGTGTGTATGAGGTTGCATTTCATTGCGGTTCACTGTGTGCAATGCTGTTTCACAAGGACAAATACTCCCTTTCACTCTCACTTCACTCTCACACAGCAGTGACACTGACATCCCAGTGAGTGTCAGGCTGGTATGTCATGCACAGCAGCATTGCTGGGGCTTTTGCTCAGCTTTTACAGCTCTGTATTTTTGCATGGCATTGCGAGTTTGTGAAGGGAAGCTGTATCCCACAGCTCTCTCAGGCTATTTGGAGGTGTAACCTCTTCGACTGACTTCTGCATTAAGAGATCTCCGAAGCTCTCCTAGGACTTCCGTCTGGGACTGAGCCTGAAGATAGAAACTGGCTGAGAGATACAGGCATGCTCCCAGTTTCTCACAGTAAAGGGCTCAGCAAGAAACAGGAGCTTTAGGAAGTAAATATCCTCCTCCTCACACTGGATGTTCATATCAGGGTTAGCATATGCCTGAAGAGATACACCAAACTGCCTGGCATGGGATCTTAGAGAGCTTCCGGCTGGAGCTCTGTCATTTTTCTCTTGCCTTAATCTGACGAGGAGGTCCATTTTATCTGCTTTCTTGCTCAACTCAGATCTTTTTCTCTTTGAGACTGCATTGAGAGTGCACCAGAAATGTAACATTTGTTGAGCTAAGCCAGCACATCTCTTGTTAGTTTACAATCTCACAGCATGTGGTGGCATATGATATATTGGCATATTTTCCTCCATCAGATATCCTCACCAGCTACCTTTTTTGTGAAAACTAGCTAATGCTATTTTCTTTTTAGCAATGTGTGAAGCAGAAATTCAATATTTGATTCTCACTTTATCCTCGGCATATGATTCATTCTGACATTCATTATGAATTAATTACAGTCGCAGTGTCTCCACTACATAGAACTGAACATTTCAAAGTCACATCTCCTATGCAATCATGTAAAACAGCGATTTACAGAACATATGGGCCATTTTATGCCCTATATTTATGAAGGAAGTTTCTATAAAGAAACTGCCCTTCAGAAGACTTTTCATTACAGAGAGCTTCCATCTGAATGCAGAAATTTCCTCCAGAATACGCCCACATCATCACTTAACGGAAAAAAGGTAGCCTTACATGGTGAGTATATCTGATACCGGGAAATAAACCAATTTACCATAATATCCTTATACAGTCCCGTGCTAAGAGATAGGTTTCAATGTTGTATTCCTTATTATTATTGAGAACTATATTGGTATACTTTTATGCCCATTTCATTGGATGAATTCTGTGTGTGAGAACCTGGAGTATAAATAACTTGCTATGGAGCTATTATGTGCATCACTCAGATTTACCATTTTGCATTTTTCCTAAATATAAATGCTAGATTGGAGAGAAATGATCACCTGAGGGTGCTGCTTAGGAATGAAGGTCATACTAAATAAACCTTTGGAAAAAATTATTGGCACGATAAACTGGTATATAAAGTGCTATCATTAAAGCTTTTTTAAATGCTGCATCTATGATTGTCTCTCATAACAGATCACACATTTCTGCAGAAACACTCCAGCCTGCTGCCTCTCTCTACTGTCGCATACTTACAGATGGCATTGCATAACTCACCTTGACTTTGTTTGTGTCGTTATGAAATTGCTCAGTTGAGCCAGGAGAAAGACTGACTTTATTCCCTCTTTTCTTCGTTTGCTGAAGTCGTGCCTTGTAATTTTGACACATCACATTGTTAAGAGAGCAGCCTGCTTTGGCCTTGAGTCAGGAAGCAAATGCAGCTGAATTATTTCATGGTGAGTGGTTCCAGCACAATGGCTGTTCTGAGAGCGCGTATGTGTGTGTGTGTGTGTGTGTGTGTGTGTGTGTGTGTGTGTGTGTGTGTGTGCGTGTGTATGTATATGTAGGAAAGAAAGAGAGCGAGGCAAAGTCAGTGAGAGACAGAGACATAGAGCACAAGGCCATCTAATATTGAGTTCCAGAAAGAATAAATGTGTGTTGATTCAGTGCAACAGATCAGATGTACCTGGGAATGTACTGACATGGCCATGTTCTGAAGGTGGCCAAACATTTTGTCAGAAAGTGAACTGGCTGGACCTGACTTATAGGGCGGTGGCCTAGTGGTTAGGGAGTTGCCCCAGCATCAGAAGATTGTGGGTTCGATTCCCTCACCAGTAGGTTGCCCTGAGGTACCCTTGAGCAAGGTACCGTGCCCGTCACTGCTCCCCGGGCGCTTTCAATAGCTGCCCACTGCTGCACGGTGTTTGCATGGGTTAAATGCAGACGATCTACTTTATTTACTACTAACACAAAGTGCTGGAAACAGTCTTGTTATTGATATATGCATGTTGTTTTTGCTGCATCAGCATTAAACAGTTATACCATTACTCTAAATCATGTATTCTTTACAGTTTCCCAGCACACTGTTTGTACATTTCTTCTCGCTTCACAGCAAGAAGGTCCTGGGTTAGATTCCCAGGCGGGATGGTCCGGATCCTTTCTATGTGGAGTTAGCATGTTCTCCCCTTTTCTGTGTTGGTTTTTTCCCAGAGTCCAAAGACATGCATGTCAGGGGGATTGGTGATGCTCAATTGTCCTGTGATTTGAGTGTTTGTCTGCCCTGTGATGGACTGGCAACCTTTCCAAGGTGTTTCCCCACCTTTCGCTCTGTGGGAGCTGGGATAGGCTCTGGCAGCCCCACGACCCTAACTGAGACCACGATTAGAAAGCCATTTTAAGATTTTGGCCACAATGACATGACAGCATCACAGGACATAATTTCATGTAAACCAATGAAATGTGACTGAAACACAACCAAAACAGTAATGTTTGCTGTGAGAAATGTGTTGATTTCAAACATTTGAACATAAAATTTGAACCATTCAGCGTTTCTGTGTTTTCATTTACTGTTCTACACACATCAGTTTCAGATGCTCCACTCACAAGTTACACAGAACATCTTGTGTATGTTGAATGGGAAAATGATCAAAACTCTCAGAATTTCCCCAGTTGCAGTCGCAATGACCGTCCATATGTCCATATTGCACTTCTGGGCTTTGGTTTTTATCAGTCTGATTAGAAACAAAAGTTTTGAAATCACATGCCAACTTTGCAAACTGTAACAAAAATAAGCATTTTAAATCACTTAGCAACTGGTAAATATATATAGTAAATATGGGTATGGGTATGGAAAAAGTCGACTTCAACCAAGCTTACAGGAATGAAGAACAGATGTGGACTCTGAATCACGGATATCACTCTGGATAGAAGCATCTGCTAATTGCCATTAATGTAAATGCAACTGTAAAGCATGGTTTGTTGTTGGCCATCTGATATGTCAGTAAAAAAAGCTCTTTCCTCTGAAAACAGGCAGCTTGTTGCCATATTAAGTGACCAAACCCACCAGACTCTGGTGAAAGCATTCAGACTCGCTGGACTATCTGACCAGTGGTATGGCTGACCAGCAAGAAGCTGTTTGGTGTTTTATTGGAAATGAGAGTGAGCTGAGGATCCTCAGGGCGTTGCTATAACAGGGAGCCAGTGCATCAAACCTGGAAGAGAGAATTAATGAGGTGAGGGAGACATGACCTCTGACCCTTAGTTTGGGGAAAAAACAGCTAACTGCTTGTGATTTGACTTGACTTGTTTGGGGCATGCTAATAGGCTGTTTTTAGTTTATAGCTAAATATGTGCTAATGGGCCTTAAGGCTGACCTTCTGCCATTATCACACACTCTTATTCTGCTTCAGAGTCTTATTCTTCATCAGTCAAACTAATGCCCAGAAAGTGGAATTATCTCCAGAGTTTTATTCCTAACACTTGGGTTTTGTAATGAGCCTGAACCATCCGCAGAGGTATCCTTGCCTGTTTTGGAGAGGATGCTGATTTAACTTTGCATGCTTTTAAATATCATATGTACATTACTTGAATGCTGAATGCAATCTTACCTAGTAGTGGTTTTCAACCATGATCCAAAAAAATCAGCTAATGCTGGGTGTGTTGCTTTGGAAAACACAAAAATGTGCAAGGCAGATGGGCTCACGAACCAGGATTGGGAATCAATGGTGTAGATATTAACAGTAAGAAATGCTAAACGGTAAAGATAACTGATGTCAGCTCACCCTTTCTCTGAGCGGCATAATAGTGTGTATATCAGCAGTTATTCAAAAACAGAAACAAAAATACCCAGAGGCAAAGCGCTGAATTGGTTAAACTCACAACCAAAGTGAGGAGGATTTAATTGCCATGCGAATATGATGCAGATAGCAGCACTGTAGAGAATCATGGAAATGTTGGTCATTTTCATATCTAACTATCAAACTGCTGTGAATGAATATGCGTTAAAACACGCCTTGTCTCCCTTGTCTTGGTGAAGGAAACTGATGTCTTTCACATGGACAATGTATGCTCCTGTAATTACAGAGTCCACACCGCTGTACAGGGGCAGGCCTAAAAGTTTTGATTGCGCACTGACAATGGCATAACCCTGGCACCTTTTATCAAATCAAATCGTTTTATTTTTATAATCACACAGTGAAGTTTGATAGACATGGGCTGTAATCACAACCTACTGGTGTAGTCAAAGGAGGCAAGCAATGTCAAAATCTAAGAAAATCATTAAACTAATCTTGGTAATGATTCTGCTCCACTATGGGTTGACATTCTGTCAGAGTCAGAATTGCTCTCATTTTACAGCTGGATGAAGTCTCATATGCTTTGTGTGTGTGTGTGTGTGTGTGTGTGTGTGTGTGTGTGTGTGTGTGTGTGTGTGTGTGTGTGTGTGTGTGTGTGTGTGTGTGTGTGTGAGTGAGTATGTGCACAAATGTGATTACTTGTCGAAAAAAGGGGGGTCATGAAACCCTAAATATTTACTTTCTAGTAAAGAGTGAGTAAAGATGTTTTTGATAGGAGTTCAGAGCAACAGGTCAAACCCAGCTTTCGTCTCACTACCCAGTAGAGATGATGTCATGTCCTCGAGAGGGAGACATGTGAAGACACAAAGATCTGTCTTTTTTCGTCCTTCCCATTTGGACATGTTAACATGACCTATAATGACATACAGATGAAACGACAGTTTTCTCTGCAAAACATTGCATAAACCACCTTTGGCCTCTCCTGCAAGTTTGAATGCAAAGCGCAGATCAGGACTTTTGCAGCCGAGAGCATCAAATGTGCAGGTGTTTTCCCGCCGACTGGAATGGAGCATTCATTTGCCTGATTGGTCTGAGAAAGAAGTGTTGGCTCAGAACAAAAGGCCAAAGGGCACAGAGCTTAGCCTTTTGCCCAGACACTTTTCAGCATAAGGAAGTCTAAATGCAGTGATTCAGCACCAGAGTTGAGAAGCATGCAGTTGAACCTATAGAGTTCTGTTTATTTTTGTGAAATTTTCAAGCAATTGTTTTTATCTGAGCATTTTTAATTGATGGCTTTATATCTTCTTCTTCTTTTTCTTTCCCATTTAGGGGTCGCCACAGTGGATCAACTGTCTCTGTTTCTTCCGGTACTCTGCATCTTCCTGCTTCAAACCGACCACCTGCATGTCCTCTCTCACCACATCCATAAACCTCCTCTTTGGTTTTCCTCTTCTCCTCTTTCCTGGCAGCTCCATCTTGAACATCCTCCTTCCAATATAATCCTCTCTCCTCTGGACATGTCCAAACCAACGCAACCTTGCTTCCCTAACCTTGTCTCCAAGATGTCTAACCTGAGCTGTATATGATATGTGTATATATATTCATATATTCTTGAAGAAAGTATACAGTCATGTGAAAAAAATTTGATGTCTTATCTTGTTTTTATTTATCTTTGGAAAAGAAAGTGATTTAATGGCAGGTAAAAAAATAAACCTTGATTAATTCATTAAACAATAGATATTAACAAAAATGTGTCCTCTTACTGAGGAAAAGGTTAGGACACCCTACACCATAAAAGCTAATGTTCCCCCATTTGGCTGAAATAACCGCAGTGATGCTTCTTGTAGCATCTACCAGTTTCTGACATCGGTCTGAGGAAAGTTTGATTCACTCCTCAATGCAGAATTCTTTAAGCTGTGAGATGTTTGAGGGGTTTCTTGCATGTACAGCCCGTTTCATGTCACCCCACAGCAACTCAATGGGATTAAGATCTGGGCTTTGACTCAGCCGCTCCAGGACTCTCCATTTCTTAGTTTCCAGCCAATTCTTGGTGGATTTACTGGTATGTTTTGGGTCGTTGTAGGATCTAGTTCTGCTCCAGCTTTAATGTTCTTAGAGATGGTCTCACGTGTTCCAAAGAAGTGAGTCTCAATTCTAGACTCATCTGTCCAAAGAAGATTATTCCAGAAGTCCTGGTCTTTGTCTATGTTCTCTCTGGCAAACCTCATTCTGGCCTTGATGTTTCTCTTAGAGAGCAAAGGTTTCTTTTCGCACTCCTCCCATGAAGTTAAAGTTACGTGGTCTTTTTCTGATAGCAGAGGCACTTTCACATCAACAGCAGCAGGAGCCTGCTGCAGGATGACATTTTAGGATTTTTAGAGATTTTTTTTTGCATCTTGCTATCTGCTCTTGGGGTGAACTTGCTTGGACGGCCAGACCTGTAGCATGTTGGCAGTTGTTTTGGAAGTCCTCCACTTGTTGACTAGTT